>JAAAKB020293495.1:0-16578 GCA_010014835.2 Apostichopus leukothele
GTCTAGCAAGTGCACGAAGAATGCGAACACGTATGGATGTTGCGCGGGCAAGAAGGGGGGGGAAAGAGGCGAGCCGAAGCCCCAATAAGGGGGGGGGGGGGGGAGGGGATGGGGGGCATGGCTTAAACCCTGCAATACTTTAAGAAAAGTAACTAGAGACAGAGTCTAGGCATGACGAAAATAACAACACACCGCACGACCTGATCCACTCCTGCCCACATCTCTGAACACTGAGAGTGTACACCACGTGATTGTGTTCCGTCAAGTGAGTACCACGAGTCCTTTCGAGAGGGAGTAGGTACTACAACATGATCATGGACAATGGGTGAGGAGCGAGGGACACTGTAGGGTATCTGGAGAGAACACAGATACCACTACTCGTGATCATAGGCATAATACTGAGAACCATGGCTACCTAAAGCCCTGCTGAACTTGATACTGTGTGAATTAACTTATGGGGATGGACCATGAATTTTACTGTGAATTAACATTAAGAGGTATGGTTTAAGCAATGCTGAAATTTAATAGCCCCATGTGAATGGTGATGCATAAAGTCGGGACCACAATGACTAATAAAGGAGAGACATGGGTGAACCAAGCTCCAATGGATAGACTAACTGTACCCCTAATTTATGCGTCGTATAATTAATTGGTCATGTGACCATCTCTCTTAGAGGCATCTTCTACCGTGGAACTCTTAACCATTACCAACACATGACCTCACATGAACAAAACAGAAGTAGGATTAAACTATTCCAGCAAACCATTTATGCAATTGGGTCATTCTACTCAAGTCATTATGTAACCTTTGACCCCCGTTAACAATTGGCAGTGTCATTTAATTACATGAATACTGGGTCGTTTGTTTTTCGTATTGGCACATGAAAAAGGCAACAAAAAAAAAGGTAAAGGTAAAAGTAACTGGACTTATGTCAACTGAGCTCATTCCGAAACAGTCGAAGAACACCCTTACGACAAACTTGTTACATCAGGATGGCTTCCATACTGTGCAAATATATGAATATGCAAATAAGTATGCAAATTTAACATGAAATGAGTAAACGAATGTTAAGATTATACTAATCTATGACTCCCCTTCAAGAATTTTGTTCAAACGTATCCCATTGTACCAGGACAAAATAGAAAGAGAAAATAAAAAATAATATGTTACGATAAATCAAAGAAAAATAAAAGATTTCCATTCTTGTTATTTAAAAAAGCCATTGTAAAGACTTATGAATACATTGGTTTACATTTCATTCATGGTTATTAAGAGGCTTTTACATTAAGTCACTGAGCCTGACTGTTAACTTCAACACGGTCTCAAGCAATGAGTGCTCCCTTTGATATGTATGCCATCGTGAAAAAGGACAGAGCAAATTTGGCATCCTCAAGATGAAGAATTTTTCTTGTTAATTTTTAATTAAATTGTTTAGCAGGGTATCAGATTAGCCATAGTCACAATACTTACTGTCTTAATTAAGCGTATTAATCAGACTAATTTATCAAATCCATTAACCATTAAGTACAAGCAAGCCAACAATGGACAGCTTCAGGGGCTCCTCTCTGTCAAACTCTGAGACCCATAATAGTATAGCCCCATCACTTTTAATAAAACCAGCAAATAGCGAGATACATTTGTTCATACACATGATTGTTTGTATGCAATAAATACTACCAAGCACTCCCTTACAAATAGAGAAACTTTAATATGATAGCAACCATCACTGACTTAACTTCAGCCAGTTTGGGATCTAGACCTCTAAACATCGGGATTGTGTGGTCATGTGACCGGGATGAAGTTTATACCTCTAGTGTGCAGTATGATAGTTATCAATGACACAGATAACAGACATGATCTTAACCAATAGGGTAACTCATACAAATACATATCCCATCATGCATTGTGGTCACGTGACCAGGATGAAGTTTATACCGTTAGTGTGCAGTATGATAGTTATCAATGACACAGATAACAGACATGATCTTAACCAATAGGGTAACTCATAACAAATACATATCCCATCATGCATTGGGGTACCAATTCACTGTCAAGTTAGAATTTTTACTTTGACAGGCAAAAAGATGGCCAAATACCATTCTTCATTCTCTATCACTTCTCATTAGATATCATTTGTCTAAGGTTTGTTCCTGTTTCAAAGCTACCAACATCCCACAGCACCCAAAAATATACTGTTTTCTGAAGAAAAACTTGAAGATAACCTTCAAAGTTGACCTAGATACCAATATTTTTTGGTTGCTGTGCTCGCATTTAGAATCATAGCATGATGGGGTCAGAGGTCAGAAATAATCCAGATCACATTCCCAAAGTCGTCTCTCAAATCATTGAAGAGATCGCATGGGGCGAATGCATCAGGGGGGGGGGTCTTTAGAAACCTTCCCCCCAGTGATGTCATAAGTATACCATAGTCGCATCACTTCAAAAGCAGCAGCATGTCTCATTTTATACATTCTTGGATGACCTCTTTAATTCTGAAAATGTGGACTGAATTTTTGGAGTCTTAATATTTGCTTACAAGAAAAAGTTGCTCTCTCTATAAAAAAAAAACCCATTTTCTTGAAAGATACAACAAATGCAACATATGAAAAATGTCTCGGTTACAATGCCAGCCCGCAAAGTCGATTGATCTTGCGAACAAAAAATAGAATAAAAAAAAAATGTTGTAGCTGCACTCGTCCTTAGAAGAAGGAGAGACTCAATATGAGTCTATGGAATATTTCAAATAAATTCATTTCCACATCAGAGTAGCGGTTACTAAACCGGCCTTCGCACCGCACAGACAAGACCAACGTCGAAGGCAGTAGCAGTCATACACCTCTACACACAGTGTGCACTTAGTCGACAAAGACCTCACGAGAAACTCCCTGACGAGGAGTTTATAAAACAAATGTGACATAATGGTTCAATAAATAGCAGCGTATCATCCATCGGTAAATGTTTCAATTGTAAGTCGGTTATAAACTTGTTAATGATAGTACTTAAGTACTTAGAGAGTAGAGAGAGAGGAAAAAAGTGATCATTATATTTACATATTTACAAAGTTATGATTATTCATAAGAAAGAATTGAACAAAAACTGAAGAAGGTTCCGTTCCTGTGCTCTAAGTACAATACCTATATGTACAAATAGATCTTTTGAGTTTAGATTTAATTTAAACCTTCAGATCACGTAGAAAAAGGTTAAAAGAAAAAAAAAAACAATCAAATAAAATGATAATTAAAAAAAAAAACCAAAAAAAATGAACGAAAAGGAACTTTCTACTTTTAGTTTGAAGAATGAGTTTTACAAAAATTATATCAATTTTCTTGCAATATGATTGACTATATTATTTGTTTGTTTGTTTTTGTTTTGTTTCAACTTGTTTCTAATTTTATCCAACCCGCACAAACTATTCTTTCAGCAGAGTGCAAGTTGGAATGGCAGTGGGATTCTAAACACAGACGGACACAGACACAGACAGACAGAGAGACGTTTCTTCCAGTAAAGAGAAAGGTGGGTTGAATAGAGGCAGACCAGAAGCCTCCCTCCCTCGCTTACACCCTCTCTTCAGCATCTCTCCTATATTGGGTCAAAGGTTACTGGTATAACCCAACAGTGTCACAGCCTCACAGGGTCACTTGGCAGCCTCGGAAATGGCAAATTCTCACTTTTGGTCTGTGAGATAGGTGTCCAGTCTGTGGATTGAGCCTATAGTTTGTAAATGAAGAATTTTTGTACCATTTCTGGTGGATCGTTTTTCGGCTACGACTTTGTCACAAGGTAACAATTCTTTGGTCGCTGAGATAAAGTGCAAAGTTCCAAAGCGACTTGACCAACAATTTGACGGCCACCGTGGGCAGGGGGGGCTGACATCATATTTCTCAACCTCTACCGATTTTTTTCTCTCAGCATACTTGATAATTTTCGTTGATACAAAGAAAACTAATCTGTTTCAAAATTTGAATCTATGAACATAAATTACAATAAAAAAAAAAGTGAATACAAAAATAGCTGTGTACTCTACCACATACCAAGCCTTATACCCACTTAAAACCCCTCACTGGTAAAACGGTCGTTAAATACCTGGACGACTCACAAATCAAAAATAAACCAAACAAACATTCTAAATAAATCAATAAAATATCAAAAATTCTTTCGGATATAGTAAATAGATGATAAAACCTCAATTTTTGAAGCTATAGTTTCCCCAGCCAGTTAGACAACATGGACCACATTAAGGCATTATCTCGTCAAATACTACCCTGTAACGAAATGAGGACGTAAAACAGATAATACTTTTCCACCAGGGATCCCACTCTCTTCTAATGTCACTTTCAGTCACTTCTGTCAGAAACATATAGTAAATGTATTAACATTCCTACTGAAAGTTGCTTAAAGTGATGTAAAAAAAGAGGGTGTGACCCCGCTCAACTTGTAGGAATGGTCGCTTTAGTGGACGTAACTTATCTCTATGATGTGATATATTTTGCTTTTTTTTTACTCAAACAAGTAAAACATTTTACCATTTTTTTAAAACTTGAAATTTTAATTTCCAACTCATTTAAATATGACCTGGTCACCATAACTCCTTTCTGGAAATATTTGGATGACACTTTTGGTCACAAAACTTTGAAATAATTCAATTCTTTCAATATTTTACCGGGACTTTCACGACTGCATCGTTATAACCGAAGAATGAAGTGTGTTTATGTGTTTACAAACTCAAAAGACTGCTTTTTACAATTTACACCAAAATAAACAAAAACAAAAAGGGAAGAAGAAGAAGAAAAGAAAAATGCAGCAGATGATATAACTACTATTAATTGCATAAAACTAGACATAAAACTAGAGCTCTTCAAGACAGAAATTTACTAGAACATGGCAAATAGAAGCTAACTGGTGGAAGAAAAGTTTGGTATTTATGGAAGAGACGATGGATCTAGAAAAAAAAAGAAAAAAAAAAAGAAGCTTATTAACATTACTATTGCTAGCATTCTAATATCATCAACAGAAAAAGCAAATATATGGATTTTGAGAAAAAAAAAAAATCATGTTTTTTATTGAAATGACAGAGGCCAAAAGAACTTGTCGCTGAGAATGAACCATGGATTTACTATGTTGGGGAATTACAGGAAACGACTTACTATCAGTTTAAATCAATTTGACTACATCTTGAAAGATATAACTAACCATATGATTCCCTGTGTATGAAATACATCTTCAGTGAGCATTTTAACTCACAGAGTGCCTTGATTCTTGTTGCGACTGGAAACAATTGTTCCTCACCCAGACAAAATTTATATCATATTTTACCTCTGGGGTTAAAATATTTCCCTCCCATCATGGTAGAGTAAATATGGCATCTGATATTCTTCTGTGAAATGTGTGACATGAATGAACAAGTCTTCTTGGCTATATTAAGTATTGACAGATCAAAACCATCACCAAAGTTCCTGCTCGATAAAATCATTCTTTTTGACCAAAATTTACTGCTTTGCTTTAATACAGTAGGATGGAACATCATCTTGGAATTTTTCGTAACTCTCACACACCGACTGAAAAGAAACTTGTGACCATTGTTTGGACATGATAACGTAAGTAACAAATGCACACCTAAGCTGTTTTGTTAATGCCACTCAACCACACCACTAGCAGCACAGATCAATTTTGTCATATGATAGAGGACTTAATGTATAATGAACATCAGACTTTACTAATTCATTGACAAAATATCTGGAATTCTTGTACAAACTAATACTTGTGAGATGACCTAGCAACCTTGCAAGGAAGGCAAAACAAAGTATAAGCAATGATTCCAAAAAAAAATGGAAAACAAAAGTTCAATAAAGTCTGCAAAGCCTCCTTGAGTAAGACATGCATAGAAAGATAATGCAATGTGGATGAGAAAGGATTTAAGGCAAAAAAACAAAACAAACAAACATAAAAATAATTAAGCGGCTGATAAATGAAACTACTAAAATAGACACATTTTGAATTAAAATTGGCAGGAGAATTTAACCTTCTGTTGAGTACACTGTTGTTTACTGTAATAATTAATTTTTTGATAATACTAAGAATGTCTTAATTGTAACCTTTCATTTATCTCGGGTTAGATAACAACAGGAGGGAGTGCAAAGCAGAGGAACAAAAAAATTCCTGTAAAATTACTACAGAAGGACTTTTTCACAAAAAAATTGGGGGCAAAATTTTTAATCGCAAAAGTGAGAAATGAACTAAGAGAATGGTTGGAACACCGCAGTGATAACTGGTATCAAAAATTTGTTAAACTCAAAGTAATACTTATTTTGAATTTCAAAGCAGCGAAAAATTTATGGACCATTCCTTTAAGTTCCCATCGATTTACTGTTCTCCTGTCCTTCTTTATAGTTTGTGACCTCTTCTTCCATTCCAAATACAGCCCACCCCTCCCGCAAACACGAACATATATAGAACGATAATGACAATTTATGAAAGCAAAATTTCAACTAGAAACATAAAATTTAGTATAGATCATCTCCTTTCTTCAATCACATTTACTGTTTAAAAAATTCAAGATTAAGTGAAGTGCCTTGTTTGCAATGTGTCCTTGATGTAATAATTTACATGCTTAACATCCCTCCCCCCCAACCCCCTTTTTTTATCATTCCAGCCCACCATCTATCTCAATTCTTTCTTAAATAATGCTCACGAAGCATGGACGGAAGGAAGCAACTACACATTTCAGTATGAGCAATAGGAAGCCACATCAGCTATCTACATATGGATAAATACATCACAACTAAATGATTGATACAGTTTTGTACACATAGAGAGCATCGGGTAAAACAATGCCCGAGTAATCCGAATATACCCCACCCTAGAGGGCTCAGCTTATGCCATATCTTAATATGCAAAGGGAAATAAACCTGTAAGCATAGGCTGGATTTCCTCCATTGGGATAGTGTGTTAGGTTAATCATTAATCTACACCTAGACTTGAGGGAAAAGTGTTTTGAGCAGCAAACGTCCTAGAAGAAACCCCACATTTGGTGTTTGGTAATGGGTCTTGAGTTTAAGGTATCCGGTTAAGGTTTATTCGCTCCAAGTAAGCAATTCATCGTTAACATTTAAATGTCCTTTCCTCCTTCTTTTCACTTTTGTTTATCTGCTCAAATTTGCTTGTATATGAGCAACTGGCATTTTAATCCTATCTCTGCTCAGTACTACATATTAAAGAGAAAGTCTTTTCTGGATTAACAAAGTTTCTGATTAGACAGTCTAACCCCCGACCAAAAAGGAATATCTGTAACTATTTCCACTAAATTGGACACCAAACATCTATTACGGTACTTCAAACTGTTACTTGCATAGAATATTTTCCTTAAATATGAAACTGGGTGAAAGTTTTTTGCTTTGAAGCACAGGATACCAGAAACAATCTCATTCTTGGTTAAATAACATTTACATGATAAAGATAAAAAACAGGTTAATGTTTACAGCAATAAATACTTAATGAGGAGTTGTATGTTAACATTATCTTACAGAGGAGGATGAGGGGGGAGGGGGGACAATTCCGACCAATGACACGAGTTGGCACATAGCTCAAGAAGATCTCTAAGATTAAATCCAGTAAGACGAAACCGTGTTTGCGACGAACTCCGGGCTAGTCTGACGAAGAGATTGTACATCTGGTGACGCTCATCAAAACGAAATAAAACCCAAAACACATTCCTAGCTTACCTGGAAGGTTTCCGTGACAACTACAAAAGAACACTGTCTCAAGGTCCGAGGGAATTTTGCTTGGAGGTGAATCAATACCAAGCACACCTGCCTCGAGAATAGATATAAAACATGAAATCACTTTGATTTGTTGTTCGTTTCTCCGACATCTTCTTCCCATCTCCCCAATGAATTCAATCGATCTGCAAGTTTTCCCTTTCTCATTGTCTTCACTCATGCTCCATTAAAACTAGAGTTGATTCTCTTGGAAGAACTCATCGTCTATGCATATATGCATTTTCCTGGTATGACCGCGTGGATCTTGCAAAAGTCGATACTTCCTGCGGCGGGAATTGAGACTTTTTTTACCTGTAACTCGGGAGGTCGACAGCTAAAGTTCCTCAAATGCTCCGTAAAGTTACTCATTCTTTATCCCGAGTTCATACTTTGTGGGCGTTTTCCTGCAATTTGGCCAAACTTTTCTTAACCCGGAGTGACGTGAGTCTAGCTGCAGGGTTCGGATGCCAACACTCTGAAATGATCTTGGCGACGGTACTCAAAACCTGGTGTTGGAAAAATAATTATAAACAAATATCAGTAAAAAATAAATTTCAAAAGAGTTGTCTCCAAAATGTGATTTCGTAAATGGTTATCGTAGGGCAAGGTAATGTCAGGAGAGCAGCAACCAAAAAAGTTAATCCTTCAATATTACTGAAAAGGTAACTTGGAGTCAGTCATCTGCAGAAAAGTTAGGACCAGAGACGCCACTAGCAAATTGAAAAAAAGAACCTGAAATTGGTCAGCATCTGAAAAGAGAGTCCTTACTTGGCTTCCAATGACCAAACTTTACATGTTGTACACACATACAAAAAAAAAAACTTAACCTAGCCTTACTGTTAGGCCCAAAGTTCATTAACACTTGCACTCATAAACACATCCTACTATCCTAACATGCTAATTTGATAATACTAATGTACCTGCATAAAATATTAATGCAAATCACTGACCACTTTTGAAACTGTCAATCACATTGCTTTCATAACACACTTTGTTTCCAATTCTGGAACACTATCCTCTATGTCAAATGTAGGCTAGGATAATCTCAGCAGCCTAACGTTAGACCCTAATGGTAGGCTTTACACATAATAACTAAGATTGGCACTGTTATACTTATAAATATAGTAGTAGTGCTGTCACTAGTGTTAGGCCTAGCCTATAGAGTTGGCTATACCTGACAGATCAATTTTTTTGCCCCGGATGACACATGTGTGGAGTAAAATCATCGTGATTTTGTGTCTTTGCTATTAAGGCCCAGCTCCATTGAAATTTGTCCTTCGCTTCTGTTTTGAATTCTGCAATACGAAGGGTGCAATATGCATCCCACTTACAGTGTACAGGGTAGTTGCTGGTTGTGTACACACTGACAAGTGATCAAAGATCGTGTGAAATTTTGCAAGATTGGCATCATGTGTCATTCTGGTTGTTCTTTGTAGTAATCAATGGAGACCTATAAGACAGTACCATAGGATATGAATCTCACTGTGTTAAAACAAGCTGAATAAAGTAGGACTTATGTACCCTGCGGTTTATTAATATTGACTTCATCATGCTGGATTGGTTTGTTTGAAAGAAAGCAAGGTTTCTGAATTTATTGATATTAAAGAACAATGTGACATGGGAATGGGGCGACAAAAGAGTTTAACAGATTAAAGAAAATAACAAAAAGAAGAAAGGTGGCATCTTTGTTAGAAGGAAGAGTGCAAGCATGGCAACAATAAATTGTGCCACAAATTATACCACAAAAATCTGGTGTCAGCAGTGGGATGACAGTGGGAAAAACCCACCAATCAGGTGCCAAAAGTGTTTATTGTTGGCATTCAAAAAGATTATGCTGAGGTTTCATTATAAAATAAAGGTATATTGTAACATGTCACATGAAACAATCCACCACATCTTGTGTCGGCAGTGGCATGACAGTGAGTGTCACATAAAAGAATCCACCAATCAGGCGTCAGAAGTGAAACATTGTATTGTTAGCAGTCAAATAGACCATGCTGACATGTCATTTAAAATGATATGATATGCTCACATGTCACATAAAAACAATTCAATACATCTGGTGTCAGCAGTGGGATCAGTTGTGACTTCCTTGTGGTGAAAACTGTTGTTTGTGTAAGATCTGAAGTGACATCAGTTCTAGTTCTAGTATTAATCCACTTTGCACCGAAACACAAAGTGAACTAATTTGACTAATTAGTCCGCATACAAGATACAAAGATGGCATCTGAACAAATTTTGCTTAAATACTATATTCAACATCACGTACAAATATTTAGTGTACATATCTCATCGTGAGCCTTCGACTGACCATTTCAAAACTTTAAACTTCCTTACCTCATCTCCACACCATCTGTTGGGAATACTGGGCCTCTTTCTCTCAAGGGCGACTGTTCTTCTCATATCCTCAAAACTTGGATCACTGGAAACACAGTCAAAATACGGAAGTTGGCACTCCTCAACTATACCTGAAACATGTAAAAACATGTACATATTAAGTACGAGACACTCCTTTACTTCAAAATAAACCACTTCTGAATCAATCGGACAAACGTCGAGCCGCAAACAACGGATCAAGTATTTTCGTTGGGGAGGCTTGTACTCTGTCGGACGAAAAAAAGTTGGTTTCATATTATCCGGTATTCTCAACCACATTTCCCCGGAAATAGCTCCCTCTTGCATCGTCAAAGATTTTACTCGATGCAAAGGGTTAGTGTCCTTGGTGACATTATATGTATGCATGGTGGTATAGCTTTTTATATATCAACTCATAGCAAAATAACAGTCAACAGTGAGAGTTGTATACAAATCACTTCAGTTTTGAAGTTGGGTCAGGCCCTGCCAGTTATCTTAATAGTATTAACTCTATATATGGGAAGAGCAGTGACAAACTTCTTCCAACCAGTTCGTTAACAAATTACGCGACATAAATCATGATTCGTTACAACTGCGGTCAACGGCTAGCAGCATCTACCTTGGGCTGAAGAGCTCATTTCCCAGAATACACCATTTACAATCACTCCTGTGTTACGTTATAAGGCATGGCGAATATTTGCTGGCTTTTACACAAACTTTGAAAACTAGCTGTTTGGTTTTAAGTATCTGTAGTCCACTGCTCACCAAATCCACTGAACTGCAGGAATGTCCCATGCAAAGAAAACACAGTCTTAGTTTCCGTCCCAAAAGTTGAGCTTTTACCGTTAGTTTAAAGCGTCTGGTGGGTTAACTGCTATAATGATTCACCCTGATTCTAATATGCAAATTTAGGCTAGGTACTGTCTGCTATAAAGTTGTGGGTCAAGGCTATCTTTCGTCTAGTGTTCTTATGACACTTTTAACCAAATGAAATTCCAAATGTTTCCAAGGACCAAAACCTGTTGTACAGGTTACTGTGAGGCCTACACACTAATGATGATGACCTAATGATAGGCTTACTGCAGCAGTAGTACTGACGATTGTAAATCTTGCGAATTGTATGTCAACTGCTAGCATTATTTTGTGGAGGGCTAGGATGGAAAAATAGCAAATTATCACAGGTAATTGTCTAGCTAAGCTCAACCCACTCCAGAATTTTTTTAAATTTTTTTACCGGAAGAAAGAAACCCTTTCGATACGGGTCAAAAAAATAGATCAATATGAACAGCGTTCATCAAATGAGGATTTTTTTCTTCACTGTTCCAGAGAAATCTTTAAAGTGCAAAGACTTTCAAAAACCCACAAGAGAGGCTTTTTCATTATCCCTACTTTTTTCCTCACTTTCCCTATACCAAGCAGGGAACCACGAGGAGACTAATGCAACTATTAATATAACGTGACGGGTTTCTATTTAAGCGTCTTTAACGGAATTGAAGAGTATTTAAAGTAATAAGTTGCGAGTCAAGATCAGCCGCCTTTGGAGAATTTCCCGTTGCAATCAGATCCGAAGAGAAAGTGGGCGAGCAAATTGGATGCAAACTGTAACACTACACTATGTGGGTACTACAAGATATCTGAAGAGCCATTTTGTTGGTATTATGTAACAACATTAAGGAGAAACAGAATACTTGAAGAAGCAGAGATGAGGACCTACTTTTACATGTTATCAAAATTTATACATAAGAGATTCAATTTTACCTGCCCCATTAAGTATTAAAAATAAAAAATAAAAAAAATATTCACTCTGCCATGACAGACAGTACTTTTTCTTTCACCAGTGTCTTAGGATTGAGAGATTGATCTGGACAACTTTCTAGGTCACAGACGGTCAAATAACAGGGAAAAAATCTCCAGGCACCGAAGTGCTTTCACCCACAGATCATAATAAACTCTTACCCTCATATTAAAGTTCGAATCACAAAAGGGTGAAAAATATTTTCGTCGTTACTTTCTTAATTTTTTTTTTTTTTTTGTCTTCGTGAAGACTCGAGTTGTAAGTACAAAGACCTGATCGCCTCGCAGGTATTTTTTCTTTGAAGTACAGTAAGTAAGCGTTTAAAGCTTTAATTACGACGCTGTTTAACAAATTACCATATATCCTTTTGCCTAAAACAATGACAATAGACATCGATCAGAATTACCTATCATAAAAGGTGATCAGGTTTAACAGCTCTCAGAAAAAATTTAATTTGCATGGATTTGTTATGTTAGCCTGCTCTGTAATGGTAACGAACAATTTCCTAACATTCACACCTTGAGCGTTGAGAGAGTTAATCAAATTTGGTTCTCAGCGAGGGGTACTTCGAGTTGATAAATCTGATAAAACAAGGGGGCTTCGTTAATATTAGAACAGGCCTCTCGATGATTTGTGTCTTTCGTGTTTTGTCAAATGCTAAAAGGACCGACAAAGTCATCTCTGTTTGTTAGTGTTGTTTATTAATTTTATCAAGGGGTGGCAATTTCCACATTTAATTGTAAACATATTATCAGACACGAACAACAAAGGAAGTATTGTTATCTGCCTTTGAGAGAGTAGAGTGCTGACGATTATCCAGGCACAAGTGTGTACTGTCTTTATAATAAACAGAAATGGTAAATTCTTCTTCTAGTTAGTAACCTGTATTGGCCTAATCGAAAAAAAAAAAAAAATTGGAATAATTACATTAGAAACAATAGTCAGCAATGATTCATTGCTATTTTTAATTATATTATTATTATTTTTTTTATTTTATTTTATTTATTTTTTTATGTTTTAGAAGATCCTGCTAGGATCGAAACTTCAGGCCAACTTACTTTTACACATTCAGGCGCTCTAGTGGATAAGCAGTTTGCTAACAGTTTTATTTTATTTTTATTATTTTTATTAGATATATCTACTAGCACGCCGGTTTAAAACAAGGTACCGAATGATTCGTTCGTCTGGTGCACACTGTTGAGGACAATCAGAAAACAGGTTACAAATTCTCTATGAATCGATGAGAGAACAGTGAAATCCACGCAAAACTTTGCTTTTGTATGGCATGGATATTTTCATCCTAATTCTTAGTTTTCTGCAGAAATGTCCAATATGGGGATGACAGTAGTCTTTGGATGACAGTAATGGGATACCCGGTACAAGTGTTCTTTTCAGAAGGCAAACATCAAAGAGAGTAAATCCATTAAGCTGAGAGTAATCTACAGAGATGGTAGCAGAGATGAAACCTTCCCTCCGATTCGATTCCGAAACGAGTCACAACCAATAGGCCAAGTTCTCTTAAGTCTAATCGCCTTAAAAAGGAAATCTCCAGGTACCCTTTGACCTATGTGACTTTGTTGATCACAAAGTTAACCTACCATGACTTCAACTTTTTTCGGGACGAAAACTTTGAAATATAACGAAACTTCCAAAGGGGAGTCTAGACTAAAATGTAACTTTTTTACTGTTACAGGTTCGATATTTATAAAGTTTGCAAAATGAAATCTTTTGTTGTTATTGTCAATATTAAAGCCAAAACTGCCCTTTGTGCCAAAACATCCAACCAATAATGTTTGTTTGCTTTTCGGAGACTTGACGGAAATAGGCTTACTGCATCGATAATGATCAAAGAAGCCCTCGTGTGTCGCGTCACATGTTCCTATGACAAAAGGGACGACCAAAAGATCCATTCATGAGAAAATTTTCTGCTTTTTTCCTCCCTTTCTTATGAAAGACTTTTTTTTCCCTGCAACGAGACACTTGGCTTCCGCTCTAATAATTGGGTAAACCTCATTGGGGTCTCGTGCATTGTGTCTCCTAAATATATGCTGAAGATATATATTATACAAGAATGCCTCCGGGCAGGAAGGAGAAATTTTTCTGTCTATTTGTAAACCAGAATGCAAATACAATTGTCACGAAAAAAGTTAAGATTATCAAGTGACAATGTGGGAGAGGGTTTAAACAATTTTTAGTACACATAATGCCGTGAGTGGATTGTCTAGTCTGCAAACATTGGGGTATGGTAATTGGGTCACATGCATCATACCGTTGGCATACAACCAAATCATTTTTTGGTTCTCATAACAAGAAAATTCACGATTTTCATATTGCTCTGAAGATACCCTCCCGAAAGGCTTGAACAGCTTTTAGCAATGTCGGCCAAAGAAAGAAAATGTTCCAAATTCTCTAAATGCTTCAAATTTTGAAAAAAGGAAGGATAAATGAAAGAACAAAAGAATTCACTTTTAAGGGCAAAGCCATTATTTCTAAAGATGCCTGGATGGACACTGTACTGCACAAAGTCAGACAAAAGCGAACACTGAGTCTAACTGAGATAATAGAACAGTCACAGATCCTATGAGAAAGGTGGGCGGGGGGTGGGGGGGGTCTCTATCGAATGACTATTGGCGTCATTCTCCAAGCTGTGTTTATCATCCATCAAGTTTGCTGGTAAGTGTAACATCTTTCAGATTACTCCAAAAACCATTGAGCTGACTCTGTTGATTAGCAGTTACATATCAGAATCAGCACAACAAAATCTACAGCACTGTCACAGTGAAAGTAACTAAGACTAGCCTACTTTGCATGTAAAAATTGGGGGCAGGCCTATCTACTTGTTTTTTTATATGGTATATATGTTATATATATATGGTATATATGTGGTATATATGGTGTATATATGGTACATATATGGTATATATATGGTATATATATATATATATATGGTGTATATATATGTAGTTTTAATAATTTCAAGGCAACACAGTAGCTTAAAATTTAAACAGATGTATCCTTTAAATGCACCAGTTCCAGCTTTTTTATCCCCCCTCCTTTCACACACACTATTTTCAATTTATATCAGATATTCTTCTGCTGGTCTATACAGTGTTATGGGTCCTGTTTCTAACATCACCCACCCCCAAGGCATCATTACTTCATAGGTTAGAAACAATTCCAAGTTACAAGTTAAGTGTTACAGTTTATCACACCCCCACTGATACCCACATACTTTATAAGTCGGCAATCATGGCCAGCGCCGAGGTATGAAATTGGAAACTACAAGCCAGACTTTATAAGCGACATTGCGACGTCACGGTTTACACTCTGATGAAGACATTCCTAATAGTCTATTTTCTCTATGAGCCAAAAGTTTGAGGGGGATAGGTACCCCCCACGGGTGTTAATAAACCCTTTCTATCGACAACGGAACATGATTTAATAGAGAGAGAGAGATATGTACTGGAATGAAACTTGTTCACAACGGAACACAAATGGGAGTTTTTAAACGTCCGATATATTATCTATTTTATGAGCAATCCATGGACCTGTTGATACTCAAGTTTCACAAGCCTGTCAAATCTCTCGCAGAGAAGAAAACAACATTCGTAGCGAGAAGCCGTTGCTTACCCCGTCGACAGGATTTCTGTCAGACATCGAGAAAACCCGATGATGCTTAATGGACTGCTATATTGAACGGAGAGCCATAAATAGTTGGACACTTCTGCCGTTTCTTAAATAGGATGTTTCAAGATTTGGTGTCTGTCATGCTTCGAGGATAGAACATTAACAACCCTTGAGTGGGTCAATTGAGAGGGAAAACATTTACGTTAAACCTTCTCAGATGCCACTTTGGATGAATTTTTCATAAAAATGGAGAATCACAAGCCGAGGAGGAATTTTTTAACCCTATGCCTCACTCAGACCTGGTGACAGTCGACGGGGAGAACCGATTCTATCTGAAGCCCGTAGACGTATATATCTCACCTTTGGTGACACATCTTCTTGCTATTTCCCACAGAACCAGTCCAAATGCATAGATGTCAACCAGCTTGTACGCCTCAAATGAATTTGACGCTATCGTATTATCGAGGATTTCTGGAGCTAGGTAACGCCTTGTTCCGACTCTCTTGCTCTGAGGCAATTCAATCTCGTCTGAATCACTAAAAAGTTGAAGTACAATAACAAAGAGAACAAAATGCTGGTGATACAAAATTCACAAAAGACGAAATATAAAAATTGTAAAATCACAATCATAAAACAACAATAAGAAAATACCAAAGCCCCCCCCCCCCCAAAAAAAAAAATTGCTACCTGATTCCATGCCAATGTAAGAATTTATTATGTTTATATGTTGGACAACAAATTTTAGACATTGTTGACTTGGAAGGGATACTAATGTATAACTAATGTATTAACTTCAACCGAGCTATGTTTCTGAAGTATCAAAAGAGATTAATTAATGAAAACAATATCAAAGAACTTTCAAATCCTAAATAGGCTTTCAGTGATTGAAGGCTCTTACATTATTACTTTTATGGGCAAAAAACTGAGAAAAAAATGTTCCCTAGAGATTTTCCCAATTTACACTTGTGATCCATGCTATTTGCCTTAGAGTGGTGGATATGTCTGGTGTTACAATTTATTTAGCTTTGTTTCACAGGGGCAATGAG
>JAAAKB020293711.1:0-16568 GCA_010014835.2 Apostichopus leukothele
ACACGTGGTTGTGGTGCACTGTGGTGCCCCAGGAGAGATTGATTGAATTGTGCACACTTTGGTGTGTAGGTGTGACACGTTACCAATGACCAGGGTTAAGTTATACACGCTATGGTACACTCTTTTGGGTGTTAATAATAAATAATAATAACCTTTGACCAGTTCATTCCATCAAAAATGGGTGAGAAGCCCTCAAAGAAAGTCACCACCATCATCGTCAAGGATTTCCACACAGTCATACACACAGAATCTTATCAAGAACTAAATCCACCCTCGAGAGAAAAGCCACGAAAAAAACACACTCAGTTTTTGTCTATTTCTTTTCGGAAGCATTCATATCTCTCTTCTCGCGTACGATTGCAAATCTCGGAGAAAGACATTTTGCGACTCGAAGAGCGGGAAATAATAATGACATGATCGGTACACAAATCTTACCTTCAATTTGTTTTCTTTTCTGTTCACAATAACAGCTGTGATCTGTTGATCCATGAAGATCAGAATGGTTGCCAGGAGGGCGGGCAGTATGGCTAAAACGATACTCCACCAGGGATTTCTGGGAGCGAACAGTGGAACTACCCAATAATCTCTTTCGTTTGATGTCGGCTGAAATGGACGGGAGAAAAATGATGAACAGTTGCAACTGGCAGCTTTAATACACACCCCATCTACACCTTATCTACATCAAAGCCTTATTTAACATTTGACAGGAACTTTGCATCGCTGCGATCAAACCGTGTTTTATATTATCTTTATTTTATATCCATGTGGCTAGAAATGTTTTTACACTCAAAATTAGTCAATTAATTATTTCAACATCTCTATAGAGTTATGCAAAGAGTTAGTCTGCTAAACTGTTTCATGTTGCAAATATTTTCCCACCTACCCACCCCACCCTCACCTAAAAAAAAAGAAAGAAAAAAAACAATAGGAAAATGCAAACATTTCTAACTTTTGGTGGGACTTTTTTGAGTGCAGTAGAAAATTTAGTTTTAAAGATATCTGATTTTTCTGTTAAATGTTAAAAAAAATGTTAGCTGATTGTAAATATGGAAAGGCCAGGTTGTTGGCAAAATCAAAAGCAAGATTGAAAGTAAATAACGAAACATTTAGTTGCTTATAACACACAACTCTATCATACAAATGAACCCCGACAAGGTAGGTAGATGAAAGATTACACTATAGGATAAACTATTTGAGCAATAAGAATGAGGTGTACGGAAAGAAAGAAAGAGGCAAAAGAAAGAATAAAAACTGCTGTGCAGTATCACGTTCTCACCTTGAATTCGGTGGGTACTGGTAACTTTGGCGTGGGGATTCCCATTACCAGGTCGACCGTTACCATGATTACGACAGCCAGAAATACAGAGAAGTCGCTGACTGTTTTTCTTACCTGATGACAATAAGACAAAGTGTTACAACATTGTATTAACTGATTCTTCGGTTTGGTTTCTTTCTTTTTACCAAATGAACTTTAAAGAAGAGTTAAAGAGAGTTACTGGTATCATTCCTTTCTTTTACTTATATCATTCTGGTATCATTCTTTCCTTTAACTAGTATCATTCTAATATCATTATTTTCAATGACTAGTATCATTCTGCTGGTATCATTCTTTCCTTTGTCTAGTATCATTCTGGTATCATTATTTTCTGTGACTAGTATCATTCTGGTATCATTCTTCCTGTGACTCTTATCATTCTAATATCATTCTTTTCTTTGACTAGTATCATTCTAATATCATTCTTTTCTTTGACTAGTATCATTCTAATATTCTTTTCTTTGACTTGTATCATTCTGGTATCGTTCTTCCTGTGACTCGTATCATTCTAATATCATTCTTTTCTTTGACTAGTATCATTCTGGTATCAATCTTTCCTTTGACTAGTATCATTCTAATATCATTCATTTCTTTGACTAGTATCATTCTGGTATCATTCTTCCTTTGACTAGTATCATTCTAATATCAATCTTTTCTTTGACTAGGTATCATTCCGGTATCAATCTTTCCTTTGACTGTTGTTGTGAGGCTAATAGACAAGTACACAAACACACAAACGCACTCACAGACAGAGACACACAAGCAAAGTTCTCGGTTACTTTGTAATGAATCTTCACTTGTGATTCGGTTGATTTCAGCTGTGTTATAATCCATGAAACTAAGTTATGAAATGTTACCAAGCTGTGTTAGGTTAACAGCAGTCATCAGACTATTAAGCAAACTGTTGGTGTACCCAGGAGACATCATGAAGGAGTGCATGAGCCAAAATTATTCACAGGTAGATTTATCTTTGATACAGAAGAAGAGGAGGGGGGGGGAGGGGGAACAAACTATAATATACATTTAAAGAAAAAAAAAATAGAAAAAACAACTTACCACGGTTGGGAAATATCTGGTATTTTTGAACATTTTCAAACTATACGCAATCGTGAACGTTCCAAACATGAGAATGGCCGACATGAGGAAGACGTCGGAAACGGGTTCGCTTTCGTGACAGGCGTCCCCGGTGACAGTCAGCAGGTGTCCTTTGTTGGCTTTGCATTCCTTTAACGAGGTATGCCACATGTTTTCAATTCTATCAGTGTAGTAATTGCTGGTACTATTGGGATGGCATTCACAGTCATACTCAGTTTGATTCAGTAGTAAAGGAAACCTTTTATGTGAAAGAACAATAGACAAGCATCGTGTGAAAGAACAATAGACAGCATCGTGTGAAAGAACAATAGACAGCATCTTTTGAAAGAAGAATAGACAGCATCGTGTGAAAGAACAATAGACAGCATCGTGTGAAAGAACAATAGACAGCATCGTGTGAAAGAACAATAGGCAGCATCGTGTGAAAGAACAATAGGCAGCATCGTGTGAAAGAACAATAGACAGCATCATGTTTCAATCAAACTTTTCTTTATCAAAAAAAAGTTTTTTGAAGATATTTTACTTTACCAAGCTTCTTTATAATTGGCCTGGGAGGGAGTTATTTTACCATCATAATAACCTTTTTGCTTTCCTCTTTGTTTCTGGTTTATTGGTTTCATAAAAGTCTTTGAAAATATGACATCGGGATTGATGCAGACATTTCTATCATCATGCACAAAATAAGGCTATTCATTTCCCGGAAATGAAAATGTATATATTTATTGGACCATGTTTCATATAGACAGAATAAACCAAGTGCTATTTAACATCAACTTTTATTTTAAAAAGATTGAAATATTGTGGTTTATGAAGATACAATTTTTAGTAGAGATCAATGGATTTTAGGAGTGCACATAACAGGGAGAGGTGAAAGAGACATATTGATAACTTTTTATCAACCCAAGCCCAATGCGAGCACTTCAGTATATTTCGTTACAAGCTCTGATATATAGTTGTTGAAGGTTTAAGGGGCTTAATATGAAGCATATGTAGGGAAAAAATATATATTAAAAAAGAAAACCACAACATGACTAGAAACTGAGAATCTGGTGTAAATTGGAATAAAGATACAAAATGCAACCAGCATCTTAAGCTGAGGGTCAGATGCGAGATGACGGTAAGGCGCTAACTCACCTGTGTATTGGATATTCATGGTAGATGTTAATCAGTTTGTGTATGGCCTCGTAGATGAATATAAACGAGATCAGCGTCGAGAAGCTCTCCTCCACAAACCGAGTGAAGTATTTCACCATCGAGCTTGCGTCTGTCGCCACCAGTACCAGACACAGTAGCGTGGTCCATAGACCAACCCAGGCCCTAAATGGTAGGTAGTCCCAACCGAGGGACCTGAAAAATAAAAGAAATAGAAGCAATGATGAACGGGGATGAAATACTAGGAATATTGATTCTTCGTGAAAAGAAAACGGCAGCCAGGAAACTGCTCTGCCGGTTGTGAGAGCCATTCTCAACGAAATGTTCAATTTGTCAGAGGGCGAGGCAGAGCGGGATCGCAAGGACTGAAGCGTGGCATGGCATTTCTAAAGAGCAACCTGACAAGGAGTAACAAATACAGCCATCAGCCATGAAAAGAAACGAGAGAAGAGTTAAAAGGGTCAGGAAGAGTTAAAAGGATAAACAAAGTAACACAATTGTTTGCGAGTGGATCTGTGAACAAAATTAAAAACAGAGACTTTCCCTTGAAACAGGTCAGTTAAAAATTGCCATCGATTCAGCCACAAAGTCGAGATGGCACTGGGCCTGTCGGGCCGCCTACAGAGGACAGCAGTGACGAGTGGCTTTAGGTCACCTAGACATAATTTCTGTTTTGTTTGGACTGAAGTACTCACACACAAACGGATGCCATGATCTTCTCGTAAACCAGGATAGGGCCAGTACTGCCTAGAATAGTCAACGGTTGACCCGATAACAAGTGAAATGCCACCCCACAAGCTGATGCACCCAGCAGACTCTCCATGGTACTCTGTGAATGGAAGAGGAAAAAAACAATACAGATAGCGAGAGACGGAGAAAAGAATGAAGATGGTCAAATGATGCTAGGGAGAAGGTCTCTTAGTTGGACTGAGGGAAATTCAATCATGTGTTATGCTTTTTAAGAACCCATTTATCTACAGAGCAGCCATTTATATTCAAAACGGGTTTTTAGAATCTCTGTTATAATCCTTTTAATTTTTCAAACTTCTAATCCTCCATCTGATTTCTTATTTGTTCATGCTTTCATGATTGTACATTTTTACGCCTTTTATGTATCATTATTATGTGTCCTAATTATAAATTTTGTAATTTATACTGGAATAAAGAAATTGAAATTGTGAATATTAAATGGCTTGGTCAGCATTTATACGTAAAGTTTCGACCTAACGCAAGAAACAATCTTGTGCTCTACACTGCACATTAAACCTCTGATAATTTTTTAATCAATATTATTAACATGGTCATTACAATAAAGATGTCTTGTTTAGAATGGGAGGGTATCAAAACATAATGTCCTAATCTTGTCTCTATCAAATGCAAAATTAACAGTAGGGAATGGACTGCTCTTTAAAATGAGGGACAATCATCAAAAGACAGGTCTAGTGGTGTTAGAAGTACCTCAATTGATGAGGTACCTCTTAGACGAGGTACCTCATGTAGCGAGTACTTCTGTAAGGCATGTACCTCGATGGATGAGGTCCGTAATGTAATGCGGCCTCCTGTGAGGGATGTACCTCAATTGATGAGGTCCTTCCTTTGACAAATTTTTCTCATTTCGTGGAGTACCTTGTTTGAAGGAAAATATTACTTCTACATTGTTTTCCAGCGATAGAAAGTTTGAAGGGAGTCATATTGCCTTCACTGAATCGAGTCAAGTTTAATCGACCGCAGTCAATTAATTACCTCTATGGGGATCATTCTTCACAAACTCGGCCAGGTCACTAGTGACCTATGAGCCACGAGTCCTGATCTATTTGCGAACTCACCACTTGCTGATCTGTCGCTTCTCCGAGGAGCCCACCGAACGTCACCACGGGTGTGATGCAGGCGAAGTACATGAAGATGAAGGATGCGACACACTGGATGTGAAAGGCATCTTTATAATCACTTAGGTAATGAGGTGCTCGTCTCTTGATGTCCTTGATAAGACCACCAAATAACCTGCACATAAAAAAAATAAAAAAATAATAAAAATAAATTAGAACAGGCAGTGTGAACTTGGTGTACTGTCCAAACTTGTTATGTACAATCCAGTAAGTTACAGGTTGGATGAACTCACAGTCCCCCCGCCCCCCCCAAACAAAGCCCCTCCAACTCCCTCTGAAGATAAAAAAACACACACAGCAAGCAAAGTTGCAGTATACAAAAGGTAAATGAATTTACTAATAAACGGGCCATATTTTTCATCCAAGAGCAATCTAGGGTTTTCCCATCTGAAATGACTTTCTAAATTGGAAAAGATTCCAAATTTGAGTTAAAATGTTGAATTGGAAGCCACCCGATCTGTAAGTTGTAATCCATAATCCCATGCCGGTTTCTCCCACATTTGTGGTCGCTTAAGCGTCGTAAAAATTAACTGCTGATCATTATTATTAATTGGGGGTGGGGATATAATGGAACTAATGAAACACATCTCTCACCCGACTGCATTAACTGACAGACGACTGTGGCAAATGCATCTACTTTGAACATGTACATGTTGCATGTCAGCTTGTCCAGAGTAAAAATATTACTTTATATCCATCTGCAATTAGGCTAAGCCTGCTTGTAAAGATGAAGGCAATTATTTTGATGTTGAAACAAAGAGGACACCAATCAACAGGCATCACTCCTCACTCATTAAAGAAGCAACAGTCGCCATCATCATTTAACTACGCAACAGAGAGACGCTTGAGAAGAAAAATTTGCAATACACTTAAGAACATTTTCCCCGTTCCGCACGGGGGATGAATTGTTTTGAACAAAGCTAATTTGCTAAATGAGTTCAAGTGTGCTATCATAAGTAGATGAAAAATATAGAAGGCCTGGATTGATGGTTTTGAAATTTGGCTCAATTTACAGACAATACTCGAGAGAGATATTATGAGACTTTGTGTGGGTTCATAATGGAACTGCCAATTCAATAGGTTAGAGTTTCTAAGTACTTAGAAGACTATGTTATAAAAACCAAAAATGAATGGCTAATGAAGGGAATGAACAGTGATTATTCTGGGAAAGGTTTTATTCACCCATAGCCTTGCCCTCCCTGCCTGCTTCTTACAAAGTCCTGTCCACAGATACATCCCAGCTCACTGCTACTCTAGCTCTTTAAGTTTTACTTGTTCTCTTCCCGCTGTAACCACAAAGTCTAATTGTACTTTTCAGTCTTCTTCTACCTTTCTGTGGAATAGTCTGCCTCCCCAAATTAGAAAAGTGATATCTGTGCCTAATTTAAAAGCTTCACGTAATTACACACATCATCCATTCTCAATGTTATAGTTTCTCTTTTCTGTTTTACTCTGTTTGCTATTTCTCCCCACGTCAAGACTTAAGGTGTGTGTCGTGCTACATGAGAATGGTGCATTATTATTATTGTTTTTAAAATATGCAGAAACATAGATAGTAACCAAAGATTCTGGCAGGTATAGAAGCCACGTTTTGGTCAGGTTTAGCCAACGCCGTGTAGCAGTTGAAAGGTAGAATAGTTTTTTTTTTTTTTTTATGTAAATAGGAAATTGGTAAGAAAAGTTTCCACTTTTACTGAACTAAAACACAAGGGTTTGTCAAAAGACTGTTAAGAAGGATCGGCTATGACCTGTTTCACCTGAAATCAGGTTTAATCTGCACAATCTGTCCTCTTTGTTAGCATTTCTCTAGAGAACGTTG
Organism: Apostichopus leukothele; assembly: GCA_010014835.2. NCBI lineage: Eukaryota > Metazoa > Echinodermata > Holothuroidea > Aspidochirotida > Stichopodidae > Apostichopus > Apostichopus leukothele. Next base: position 7,268 of record JAAAKB020293711.1, read on the forward strand.
CAATTATCAGATCACAATTTTTCTAAAAGTAGCTCAGCTTTTACTATGCATTATGCATGAAAAACAGTTTTTCACTTCAAACAGTGACAATTCCAAATGCTCAACAGTGATTGGCTGAGTATTAAATGTTAAGATATTATCATCCTCTTGTCACAGGGATCTCAGGGGTTATATTATAATTCTGCCCCCTTCAATTGTTGTTTTTTTTTTCTTTCTTATATTTGGCTTGTTGTATTCGTGAATTAAGCAGCTCTAATAACGTCATCATAATGAGGAACGTGTGAAGGTGGAAACAACTTTTGCAATAGATGAAATGAATAATAATAATCATAATAATAAAAATAAAATTAAAAAAACAAAACATGACTGTAATTTCAAGACGGATCAACAACAGTGTTAGTATGTGTTTACCCGGTGCAAACTAGTTTGTAAGGAATCATACGGCTTCCTACCATTAAAATTACAATGTGTTTTAAATTTAAAAAATTTAAATTGAAAAAAAAAAAAATTAAAAACTAAAATGTGTTTAGCGTGAGTTTCTCACCGTCCTGTGCGCTCCAGTCCCTGGTGGTCCGGTTCATCAGTTCCATTTACGGGAATGTCACCGTTACCCATGTGTTCTGCCAGACCCTCTAAACGTTTGGTCTGAGGCGGAGGGCTGGTCTTCGGGGGCTCAATTCTGATGTTAGGATCCCAGACACCTGAAGAAATTAAGTTTAGAAACAAACTCCTAAATTTATCCACTGAGAACAAAAAATTTTCCTGAGGAGTATAGTTTATATTGCTTGACTAGAGCACCATCATGCTAATATATATATTCTGGTGTATGGCAATAAAAAGCTCACATCAAAAATATGATATGGTCCATACCACATTCTATAATAATACCAGTATAGCCCATTTTAATGACAAAATTTTTTGTTGATTTATCTGGTACGAAATCTATAACTGGCTGAATAATTTATGAGCGTTAACACTACAACAGCAATAAGTAATACCAGGTCACAAAACAGTAACTTGATGCAAAATTCTTAACAAACTTCCGTACTACACTTAGTACATTATTAATAACACAAGTAAGCACCCATTAAAATATGTTTACACTCACCTGGTGGCAAAACAGTTACTTGATCCATAAACTCATCAATGCCGGCTAACAAATCCTCGACGGATTTTGCCTTGTATGCGACGTCGTGGAATACCTGGGAATTGAGTACAAACATACACCTAAGGTAATAAATTGGTTTTCACAAACAATTGGCTTATATTGACAATAAGCCAAAGGATCACATGATCTAAATTCTTGTGGCCCACCTTTAAATTGATGGTTGCCCTCCAACTCATAACCCAAACCCTAATCAATATTCTCAAAAATACTATGGTTTATACAATTACAGTAAACTGTAAGGGAAAACATCCTATCACTTTTCTTTCATGGATGTTAAAGAGACCAATTGAACATCATTCCCCATATCATGAATCTGTGCAACAAAGCATTTTGCCCAACTGTTGAGTTATGTTATAGCAGGCCATGCTTCTGATCATGAATATTCATCAATATAATTGTCATGGTAATATCACGGTAAGTAATACTGGGTGGCTGCTCAGTACAAAAGTTCTGTTGTAGTCTTTTGTGTTACAGTCTTTTGTGTTGTAGTCTATTGTGTTGTAGTCTATTGTGTTGTAGTCTATTGTGTTGTAGTCTTTTGTGTTGTAGTCTATTGTGTTGTAGTCTTTTGTTTTGTAGTCTTTTGTGTTGCAGTCTTTTGTGTTGTAGTCTTTTGTATTGTAGTCTTTCCTATTGTTTTTCTCTTGTGTTGTAGTCTTTCCAGTTGTAGTCTTTTGTGTTATAGTCTTCTGCATTGTAGTCTTTCCTATTGTTTTTCTCTTGTGTTGTAGTCTTTCCAGTTGTAGTCTTTTGTGTTGTAGTCTTTTGTATTGTAGTCTTTCCTATTGTTTTTCTCTTGTGTTGTAGTCATTCTAGTTGTAGTCTTTTGTGTTGTAGTCTTTTGAATTGTAGTCTTTCCTATTGTTTTTCTCTTGTGTTGTAGTCTTTTCTGTTGTAGTCTATTGTGTTGTAGCTTTTTCACACAGTCTTGTGTTGCTCTCTTAGTACAGGTGATCTCAAGATTGCTTGAGAAGAATTGTGTTTTTCTAGTCCTCGGACCAGCGTTACACGGTGTAAAACGTAACAGAGATATTGAGAGTGTGTCGTACCTTGTCTGACATCAGAGTAGCGATGCACCGACCGATCTCGTGGTACCTGGCGGATTGCTCTGTCGGGGGGCCGAGCATGATGAAGAGGAACCTGGTTGGAATCGGCACCTCCGTCAGATCGCCGAGTAAAACCGAGTGAAGCAATCGCACAAAGGCGATAATCGGGCGGGGCAGGAAATCGACCTCTCCAACCAGGACGTTGGATGCCTCAGCATTCTGCGGTATCTTTCGCATGAAACTTGTTCTTGCCTGTGAAATGAGAAACAGATAAGCGGTCAAAGGTTACACACAAGAACCATTCAACATCTTTATGAAGTGTTCACCTAATTCATGGAATATGGGACTTCATTGATTGGAAGTCACTAACTATATCATTCACCTTATAAAAGTTGAATATCATAGTTCCCACGCTCTTTCACAAATGAGATTCCAGAGTGGGGGCAGGTTATATAGCAGTAAAGTCAAATCTTAAGAACGATCAACAGGTGAAAGCCTTTAGATGACTAATATGGGTTAATTTTTTTAAGTCAGAGACACTTGAGTACACTACACAACTCAAAATCGAGTAAAAAGGTACTCAAGAGTTCACAAATGTCTGGTGAATATTATACTTGTTTCGAGTGAGTCAAGTTTAATGGGGGTGACAGGGTACTCCAAAATTAATCTGAGGAATTTTCATGTCTCTAAAGCAATATCAATTTTTTTTTCTGACAATTACTCTGTTTTTATGCTACACACCCTGCAACACAGTTTAACAACAGTAACATAATAATACACTAAGCATCATCATTTCTGTTACACAGTATATATAGTAGGGAATAGTTGTGTAATAATGAGCACTATAATAATTCATACCTTGAACATTATTGAATTGTAACTGGATCGCAAACATTGCTAGCTAACTGTTTATTCGAAACAAATAAATTGAAAATGGTTGTCAAGGTGATGAAACAAACATGCACGCCACGTTTCCTTCTCAATTCAAAAGAATCGGTTCCAAGAATTGATAACACTAAACAAAACTAAATAGATATACATTAGACAACTCTTACTTTTACACATTCTCTTACACAGGCTCTTTAGTGGATAAGCAGTTTTCTGACAGTTTCATTTTATTTTTATATATACACTAACACGCTCTTACACGTTTCAATAGCATCTATAGCAAATGCTAGGTAGTCTGTCATTCATCAATGTACAAAATCTACAACACCTTAACAGCAAATGTATCAATTGTTGTCTAATTTGCTTATAACATTCTGGGCTGATATGCAAATTGACTACATGCGTTAAAACAGCCTGTTTGAGTTGAGATGCGAGTAACTTTGTAGGATTGCTATTCAAAACTATCATCCCGTTGTAACAATTTAGTTCCTTTGTTTTGTCTAGTCAATTGTGTTTCAATTAAATTCATGAAGTAAAATTAAACAAATTGTTTTAAAAGCTTTAAAATTTTGCTGTTTGTATGAAAGCTGTTCAGCGGAAGTAAATGTTGGGTAATTGAATCAAGATCAATAATTACTGGCTGATTAACCTTCATCTGGTGAAAATGTCCATGTATCTCCGATTGTTTGATTGCTCGCATGCTTGTTGAAAGATACTTGAAAGATCTGATAACATGGTTGAATTAAGTTCAAAACGATGCTTTCCAGCTAAGTACATTTTGGAGAAATGGCAACTATTTCATAGCATTTACTTTTCAACAATAAACTACTTCAGTGAAAAATAACAGAATCCACTTGAGAGTGTGGTATTTTGTTGTATATGGTGCGAGTGACTGAACCCGAGACAGCTGGCCTACATGATACCCCACTCTTACCTTCATGCTAGGACCACTGGCCACCTTCACCATACCCTCACTGGTAGTGTCTGACATCTCACTCTCCACCGTTAAAGAGTTAGTTTTGTGAAAGTTTGGAGTAGAAGCGTGGCTATCAATGTGGGCAGCAGCTAAAAACAGAAGGAAAAATTAGAAAGTGGCAAATTTAAAAGTGGCGGAAAAGTTACGAAATTACAGGGAAAACAAACAAACTAGAATTAAAACTCCACTCAAGCAACATGATGCATAACATCATCGAAAAATTCACAAATGATAGTATAAATACACTGTTTACTGTGATGGAATTAAGGACTTGTATACTTGTTTGTGGTAGTATCAATTGTACACATCACACTGGCCAATGCATTACAAATCACAACAATATCATCAAGTGAACAACAATATTTTCAAGCGAACAACAATTTGTATTTGTGAGGCTTGTTCAAGAATTGATTAACATTTCCTTTGAGAAGTTTTCAGAAAATTCAAAAAGATACTTGGAGCCTGAGGCTCTTAGCCTGCATTTTGCTGTTTATGTAACGCATGACTGTACAGTATACAAATCTCATTTTTTAGCAGAATTTTAGCAAACTTTTTTCATATAAAAACTGGACAGATGAAACAACACCACAGGGCAAAGATCAGATGGATTGTGACTAGTGCTGTCATCTTGTAAAAGAACACAAATATTCTCACCATTGTCATGTTAACAGATAAATTGTCTTAAGGAAAGTGATAACACTTTTTTGGTAGTTTTAGACAAATACGTCTCTTACATCACTAATATGACGGAAGGAAATTGTAGGAGTGGGTCGAAGATAAGGCACAAGGATGTTAGGAGGGAGGGGTGCGCGGAGGGGAGGACAGGGTGGGAAGAGAGAAGGGAGGGGTGGGAGTAGATGAGGTGGGTAGAAGCTTAGGAGGGAGGGACTGAGGAGAGAGATGGGGGGGGGGTATCTTCCTTCTCTTCATAAACTCTACATACCTTCTTCCATACTAACATTTTGATCCCTGCATGGATTGCAGAAGATTGTGAGGGTAGTAAGAGGTTAGGAGGGAAGGGTAGGACAGATTAAGGATTTAGGTGGATTAGGGATGTTAGGAGGGAGGGGTGGAAGGGGTGAGACGAGGGAAGGATGGTTAAAGGTTAGATTGGAAAAGGTTAATAGGGAGGGGTGGAAGGGGTGAGACAAGAGAGGGATGGTAAAGGTTAATGGGGAGGGGTGGAAGGGGTGAGACAAGACAGGGATGGTAAAAGTTAATGGGGAGGGGTGGAAGGGGTGAGTCTTCATACCTTCTTCCATACTGACATGCTGATTCCCGCTATTTGAGAGGGATCGTCCGATGTCTGTTAAGGTTCTGATCATGGGCATGAGGGCAGTGTTGGACTTCCTCTGTTTCTTCTGGCCATGGTGATGGTGTTTCTTGAGCAGAGCAGCCTTCACCTGTTCTTTCTTGTCGTCTTCAAGTTGGCCAAGGTTCGATAGCTTTTCCATCACCAAATCTGTCGGTTAAAATTGCAGACATTGTTATTGAAAACCTCGACGTTTAGGAGCAAATCTGACGATACTTGTCTGTGATGAGGATTCAACTACATGGTGATAAACCAACTTGCTTCTCCATCACTAATAGTTTAACCCGATGGTGATGGTGACAGCGACAGGGTCGAAGGTCACCTCTCATTTTATGCCATCTATTATGTCAAAATTTATGAATTAACAAAAGTATCAATTTTTAGCCAAATTTCTGAATTTATTCTGAACTGATCTCAATATACATGTACAAGGACTCGATGATAAATGATGGATACTCACAACTGATGATAATGTGATATTATCATCTTATCTCATTATTATATTTTCTGTCAAGTCAAACTCTTCCCTGCATCAACTATTATCATTTCTAGCCCAATGTTCAATATGGACAATAACAATTGATGATATTAATGATATATCATCATTTGACATCGACCATTATCACTTTTAGACCAATGTTCTATTGACACGATGTCATTCTTTGTACATGGACTTATTAGCTACTTATTCATAAATCATTATTGATAATGATATATCATACCCAAACATCAACTATCATCATTTTATGCCCAATGTTCCACACATCTGTTATCATTCATTCTGTGTATGTATTGCACACAAGGAGTATCTAATAGTCATAATTGATGATAATACTATCATATGATATCATCATCATCATCACTATCGTGTAACCAAACTTCAACTATCATCATTTTACGCCCAATGTTCCACACATCTGCTATCATTCATTCTTTGTGTATGTTCTGCACACAAGGAGTATCAAATAGTCTTAATTGATGATAATAATATGATATCATCATCATCTCTCGTGTAATCAAACATCAACTATCATCATTTTATTCCCAATGTTCTACACATCTGCTATCATTCATTCTGTGTGTATGTTTTGCACACTAGTAGTATCTAATAGTCATAATTGATGATAATAATATATTATGATATCATCATCATCATCACTATCGTGTAAGCAAACATCAACTATCATCATTTTATGCCCAATGTTCCACACATCTGTTATCATTCATTCTGTGTGTATGTATTGCACAGGACTAGTTATCCAATAGTCATATCAAACTGATGATGATCATAATCATATAGATATGACATCATCATCATCATCATCTCTCGTGTAAGCAAACTTCAACTTTCATCATTTTATGCCCAATGTTCTACACATCTGCTATCATTCATTCAGTGTGTATATATCGCACATGACTAGTTATCCAATAGTCATATTAAACTGATGATGATCATAATCATATATAATAGGCTATGTTCAACATCGCCCTCGCCCTCCTCTCTCTCGTTGTACCTGCTATTAAGTCAAGGTTCCCTGCATCCATATCCAGACAGACAGCTCCGTTCATCAGACAGTTTCGAAGCTCAAAGAGGCTGTGTAGGGATAGAGTCGCTATGTGAGGCTTGCTCCATCTCCCTGCTCCTTCGTCCACCGCCTCTTCGTACTTGATCCATCTGAAACAGAATATCACAGTGATAAGTCTAAAGATGAACAAGAGGAAACTGCAATCTTTTCACGGAAACAACGTTTGACAGTCAACCGCATACTGTACATTCCAGGGGAATACAAATAAATTTGCATAAACTGGTGGAAATGATGAAAACTGAACACACACAGCAACTTGCGATATGTCAGATGATTTGAAGAGGGAAGAAGCAAAGTATTCTGTCTCTCTGCAATGAGCTAAGCCTGTTGACATCCCAACACGATCAGCTTCCACCATTGATAGTCATATGTGCAATATAAACCAACAATGCACCCTAACACACAGCTTAATCCATTGCTTAATCCACACTGTTGATGCTGCTGATATGTGTTGTTGTTGACATGATGATGTTGACACTGTTGATGATGTTGTTGAGTGAAGTTAATGATGGTGATATCCTTGGTGTTGATGTTACCATATATGTCTTGTTGTTGACATGATTATGTTGACACTGTTGATGATGTTGTTGAGTGAAGTTAATGATGGTGATATCCTTGTTGTTGATGTTACCATCTATGTGTTGTTGTTGACATGATGATGTTGACATTGTTGATCTTGTTGTTGGTAATGTCAACGATGGTGATGCCTTTTGTCGTTGATTTTGTAACTGATGATGTCAGCTTGATGTGTTGTTGATGTTGTTGCTTGTGGTGGTGGTGTGGTTGGTAATGCTTAATGACGATGGTCATGTTCTCGTTATTGATGTTGTCACTGATCTTGATGTTGTCATCATGGTTATTTGCATAATTATTATCCTTGTTACTTACCTATTGTTCTTTACTATTATTATTACAAGTTTACCAATCACAGGTAACATCTCATTTATACAGAAAACCCATATTAACCATATCATCCTAGCCCCCCCCCCCCCCGCCAAAAAAAATTATGTGGGTGCCGCCCTCCAAGCATACATAATGGATGAGAAAATGCAGAAAACATGGCATAATCTCAAAATTTCTTGACGTCGATGCCAGGAGTACTCAGCGGGGAAAACAAAATGAAATTTAAGGCAATGAATTCCGAGACCTGTTAAAATTATTTTATAGATCTCTACTCTCGAGGGAATTAAAATTTTCACCTCGCGATAACATTCATGTGACGCTATAATTCTAACACTCGAGGAGATAAATTTTAATAATGTTTCCGAGGCGAGAGAAGATATGATGGAGAAGACATGTCCTCCAGTTGGCTCCTTCATATCATGGATGGACATATTAAGCTTACTTCTTTTCCCAGTTCCGTACTTGTATTTCGTATTAAATTCCTACGTGGTTTTCATCGAAGGTAGACCTGGCTAAAACGAAAACTATGTAAACAACACATTGCATGAAAGGAAAACTCTTCTTTCCAAAAAAAAAATCAAAAAAAATCAATGATTGAGAATTTCTTTCTTTCTTTAAAAGCCAGGCTGAATTTATGCAGGATCTTCTTACACATGTTCACTTAAGATCATTAGAAGCTGCGCAGCAGAAATATTGAGTAAGGATAAAACCAAGACGCATCACTACAGGATGCAAATACTACAAATTTCTAACGGGCAAAGATGAAGGGTTTGACGAGACATACCGAGTGGATGTCTCCTTCGTGTGAAGGCCCACAAATGTATTAAAAATTTAAGATTTTATAAGATTTTATAATAATTTATGACTGATATTTAAGACAAGAAGAACGCTTCATTTGTCTGGTCGCTTGAAGACCTGGGGTAAACTTTCACAAATCTTGACCCGTACCACAAGTGACCAGATATAATCACACAAAAAGTTTTGATTCACACTAATGACATCGGAAGGAAAGCCGGCTGTTCTTAAAGGTTAACGGCCACAAATGGAACATCATTTGATACGGATCAGTTCATTCCAGTTGCATTTGGGAGGCAAAATCAGCTAGAATCTTCCAGAATGGGCAGCCTATTTCAATGTACACTGATCACATATATGCCAAACATCGTTGTTGAAAGGAAGCAAAAAGTGGCATCGTCTGATGGCACCAAAATTCAGTAATTTTGACATCCTTGTTCTGTTGATTTCCCCGAGTCATACTGCCTGGTGTACTTGCACTCATATATACTCAATCATACTGCCTGGTGTACTTGTACTCATATATACTCAATCATACTGCCTGGTGTACTTGTACTCATATATACTCACTCACTCATACTGCCTGGTGTACTTGTACTCATATATATTCACTCATACTGCGTGGTG
>JAAAKB020293820.1:0-16563 GCA_010014835.2 Apostichopus leukothele
GGCTAGGGGAGGGAGTTCCATGAATACATGATCATGAAATACATGCAAGGTATTTTAGCAGAATTTGTACCATGGGGGGGGGGGGGGCGTCAGCTCCATGTTCAGACCCGAAGTCTTTGTTGTTGTTGTCTGTTCACGGTGTTTACAAATAGTCAACAAAGTAATACGCCGTGCATTGTTATACATAACATAATGGCGGTTATATTGTGTAATTCACCAATGTGATTTTGTTTACTCTAATTTGCATCATTTGAATCCTGGCAACCGTCGCAGCTAAAGAATAGAAAGTACATTGTATGCTATACGGGGCGAACCTTTGCCCTTAACTGTGCAAACTAATATAACATATACTAAAACTATACACTGTAAATAGTGAATAGATATGCACCTGATACGCAGTAGATGTGGCAACAAGGTGTATAAACTACCTTTTTTTTACAGAAAGACAAACAATTCAACCGACACAAATAGTATGTAATTGTTCAACGATCGCGTGATGAGTATTACAGTATTCATGTACAATTATACAGCTTACCAAGAAACGTATTGTGTAGGCATACATTGGTTAGGCATTTTCTTTAAATTCGGGAAAATTTATCTGGAAGACGGACTTTTACACTTTAGTTTAAAGATAACAGTTCTATAAAAGAAAAGTCAAAATTTTCCTTAAATTTAAGTAAGAGTATTTAAGTTGAGTTTATCTTTAAATTACAACATATATGCGCTTATAAAGCCTCCCTTGCGCAATGGCCGCCTTGCATGATTGTATGTCATTGGATCATTATTAGTGGATAAATATCCTCCATTAATGTTTGAGTTCATTCTTTGTCCAAGAAATTATTACATTCCGCTCCTAAAAAGTTGCAGCCAATTTGATTTAAATCATTAATTCGTAAGAAAGTATCTGAACTCATTAATCAGTTGCTTATTGGCATTTATTGAACATACATGTTCTAAATCATTTTCTTTTTCTAATTTTGATAATTTTGATTTTGGCTTTGTTAAAGTTTATTGTGCCTTCTTGGGATTCAGCCAAGAAAATAACACTGTATACTGACTATATAGTGAGGTTGTTGCCACTTCAACTGATATATATACCTACAATAGCTGGAGTTGTAAATCGGCGATTCAATACGCCTCAATGTTTGGCCTAGATATATCTGATTACATATTAATTATGAAACTGATAGAAACTGCACAGTAACGTTCTTATTACTTGGGCACGGATGGGAATTCACAGACAAGTTGCATATTTCTGGTACTGTACGTCTTTTCTACAAAAGCATAATAGTAAAGATTTTACGGTTTACTCATATATATATTTACTATGAAAGACGTGTACATTCAGTCAGTGGATCGATATATACGATATGCATATATGTAACAATGTATAGGCTCACAATGACCCCCATTGCCATGGCAACGTTTCATCCAGTATCGTGTACGTAAATTAATCATTTACATTCATATGTATAGGCAGCCTATATAACGTTATAATACCAATTTCATTACTACGCAGCTGTTGATCGAAGAGATATATGAGGATGCCCATAACAACCTATGCGAAATGGATACAAAACAGTTCTGTTTATATTTACGGAATTAAGGGAACTAGTTCATCATGAAAGAGCAGCATCGTGGCAGATAATCAAAGCAGCTTTTTGTGTTTGGTCAGGCAATTTTGATCAAGAAACTACAATAACTAGGCTTGCATTTGATAGAACAAAGACAACCTCGTATATATTTGCTTCGTCAAAAGAAAGCCAATTAGCAAGCAGCCTTATTCCATACGGTTCTAAACGTTTAGTCACTCTTAGTGCCAGTGTTAAGTTACATGTAAAACATGTGCAAATTGGGAAATTTGAAAGTTTTCGACTTGAACTTAACTTATCTGAAATGAAACATGAATAGTTAAGCCAATGAACTATAACATTATGTTTTTTCCTTCTAATCAAATAACATTGATAAAATTGGAAAACGTAAGTTTAAAAATGCTGCCATTTCACAATGCTGCATTCATTACAAACAATACGGTATCATACTAATCATTTACCAGCACAGAGAACTTGTATGCGCACGACGAATAGGTTTAAACACTAATTGTGGCCACGTCGGTTTGGCAGAGTACACATAAATATGTTTATTAGTCTTATTATTCATACTTTATTCGGTGAAAATTCGTTATAGCAAGAACGCCCAACCTTCAGTACAGTAACGACCTATGCATGGCAACAGAATTATATCTATAAAAAGATAGTACATAATTTGTACTGGTAATTATATGTCCACTTAAGGTTTGGTGGTATATTTCGATTGTGTTTGGTCTGTCAATATAATCTTTCCATGTGGTGCAATTCACACGAAATGCAAACTTAAGTAACAAACCAAGTTGGAATTTCTGATTCATCTACATTTCAGGGTCAAAGGCAGTACAAAGACAGGTCAGGCAAATAGTGATACATCGCAATATTGACTTATAATCATCTTTCTTTTCTTTTTTTAATTTATGGGGAAAGTTTATTCTTATCATTATCACCAGATTTAAGTTTAAGATCTTCTACGACTTTTATCAGATTGTCTAGTTCTGCGTCTAAATCAACCGTCTCTACTGTAGCTGAGCTCTGCTCCAAGTCCAACAAATCACTTTCGCTATTTGGTAGAATCAAACAGAGGAACGTTTTGCCCGTTTCAGCATCCGTTGGATATAGTGTTATAGGACCGATATGCGTCCCTTCATCAACCCACTTACATAACTTTTGATATGCCAATGGTTCAAAATGACGTAAACTTACTCCTCTTTCTCTCAGTGCTGCTTGAATGTTTATGAAAGATATCTGCCGATCTCTCCTACTTAATGGTGCATCCGTTAAGTTCTGGCCTGGCGGTACCTGCAAAATCAGAGGCTCGTAGCCACTTCTAGGTAATGTACAGTCGGGGTCATCTAGACCTACCACATGACTCAGTGTGACCTTTGCACATTTTCTAATTAGCGCATGTTTGTTTCGTAGGATTGTCTTTGTCTTTACTTTGAACTTAAATTCTCCTTCAATGTTGATAGAAACAGCTAAAACGAATTTCAAATCTGGGTTATAACTGTAAGAGAGTTTCGATAATACTTTAGAATCTACCATTTTCATGTTGGAATATGTTAGTTTGTCTTGAGATAAATAAATCGGTCTAGTTACGTCACTATTTAGTCCTTCAACAATAAAACGATATCCCGCATCGACTGATGGGAAATCTAGAACAACCACGCCCTTCGAACAGGACAGATAGCCTCGCCTCGCCAATCGAGATAATTCGTTCTGTATACCATGGTTGTATCGGCAATGAAACAATATTCGCTTACACAAACTATTTAATTGTCCTAAAGGACATTTCTTCTTATGCTTGGGCCAATTTGTCTGTCGACATTCACGCGAACAATAGTACGTATAGCAATGGTGACATGTTTTGTATATCTTCTTCGCTTCAACAAGCTGCATCTTTTGACCACATAACCTGTTACTACATTTGACAATGATCAATTTATCACAGGATTCGACACCTCTTTCTAATGTGAGCAAATCTTGACGCTCTTTTGTTATATTTCGAACAACTAACTTTCCAGGTGAGCCAATTTCACTATCACTCGTGAGCTCTGAAGAATAATGTTCCGAATCAAGCGCCACAGAGTAACAACCAAACGTTGTCGTAAGTTCCGATATTTGAGAAGCGTCTGAAAAGAGACTATCCGACATACTACTGAAGGTAGTTCCGAGCAAATTATTTGACAATTCTGGGTGTACTTTTTTCCGTCTTGTGGGACTCTGTCGCCGCTTATCGCGTTCGTCACAAGAAAACAAAAATTGTCTCTCACTTCTTTGGTGGTAGAGGCTAGTATCGGTAACCTCTGTTGTAACTGGACGATCACACTTAGCCTTTGGCGTTGAATAAGTATGGAATAAGTTGTCTACTAAAGAATCATCAAACTTACATACACGTCCATCTTCTCCTTCAGCAAATTGGTTTGAATATGATGCAGATACTGCACGCACACAATTTACATTGTCAACACGAGTTTTTATGAAAGTTTCATTTCTACTTTCTTGCCTAGAAAAGTCATGATGGTAAGATACCTTTTGACTCACCTCAGGATAGTAGTCATAATCCTGTTGTTCGTAACGATGTTCACCAAGCCAGTTGCTGCTCGGGTTGTAATAAGGCTTGATTCCAGAAGAGAATACTTCATCTTCAGTACCATCATCAACACCATAGTCAGCGTCTCCTCTCTCAAATTGTGAACGAGCATCTGTATGATCACTAGAGGGATAACTGTTATTTACATCATTATTATTTACATTATCAAATGCGTTCACAGGGGTTTCATGAGCAACATTATTCCTGAACATACTCGACGTCAGGCAAAATACGGCCGCACCGCTTTGGGAACGAACAGCAGGGTTAACTGATGGTCTAGGCTGTTGAGCTACGGTGTTACTACTATCTTCCTCAGCGTTGTTTTTTCTTATCTTTGCTTCATTGTCCCATGGTGGTCCCTCGGGTCTAGACAGCCTATCCATTCCTTTTGGTAGAGCTGATGTCGTTACAGGTTCATTCGTTAACGGCAGACCTATTTCGTTTGTTGGGTATTCAGCAGATTCCTCTTGCAGTGATTGCACATGCTCCCGATGTGAATTTTCAGGTGCCTGGTCGTCCAAAAAGTTGTAATTCATCCCCGATGAGTTTGCTTGATTTGGAGAGGGAGACGGGGATGTATTTGGACTCAAACCTTGAGTCTGCAAGTCTAAACTACCAAACGTCCAGTAATCCGGGAGAGAATTTGCTGGTGAGATCCTTCCGTCCTCTTCCTTTGAAAAGTCCCTTCTTCGGAAGTTTGCGGCGGTCAAGAAAGGCAACTGGGTTGAGATGGTTGAAAATTGTTTCCTCTCTCCTGTTGGGGTAGCTGGAGTACTAGCTGTCATGCGTTTAGGTTTATAAGTCCAATAACTTGGCAAACTCCGTACATTCCCGCCGCTCAATAACTTATCATATTGTGGAGACTTTCGAAACCAGTCAGGTAATGTCATTCGCTTCAGATTTTCTCTCATACGTTCTAGTTGTTTGTCGATAACACCACCGTCAGAATTCTTCCATTGCCCTGGAGGGTCTTGTGAGATTACTGGGGCAATCTCAGGTGCATTTGAAGGAGACGATTTTGCAGCAGACAGTGGTTTCTGTTGTGATTTAGCCTGAGAGACAATCTTGTCATAATTTGGTATTTCAAAATTCAGACCATCGACGTCGAATACAGGGCAGGGTTTAGCAGATATCCTCTCATCCTTCTTCGCTTGGATTTGAGTTGTCGTTTTGTCTTTTTTAACAGAGGGTGTTCTTACGGGAAACGTCTGCTTCGGAACACTGTCAAGATCTCTGTTCCAACTATTATCAGTTTTCTTGATAAAGTTTCCTGAAGTTAAAGGTCTCTCTTTGGCTGCTTCATTGTCTGCGACTGTCTTTCCCGGTTGTGTTTCAGTAACTACAGCACCTCTTTGTTGAACCGGCCTTAAAGATAACTGCGTTGGTATCGATGACCTTTGCTCTTCGGTTTCCTGTGATTGAATTACTGGTGCTTCGATGAGTTGGTCAATATCACTTTGTTTATCAACTTCTTTTGTTGCCCGACAACTATCATTGTCTTGTTTATCTTCGTTCGTCATTTCTACACCGAGGTTTGATTCAAGATCGGTAATAACATCTTGTATAGCAGCACGAGCATTACCCTGGATTTTTCTGAATTTTCTCCTCCCTGACCTATCCTTCGGGGCTTTAGACGAATTAACTACATCAGTTTGGCCTTTAGATTTATCTTTTTCTTCGTCTCCTTCCAAAAGTTCTATTTTCGCCGGCTCATTTCCAGGCATTCGAGGATGTTTTCTGGCTTTGACGTCATCATTTGGTTCACGAGAAACATTCCTTGGCGTTGTGTCATGTGCTTTCAGGTTGTTTGATTTTGTAATGTCATTTGCATTCAACAATTTGGTAGATACCTCTTTTGGAGGAGCTTTCGTTATACGATCTGGTAAAAATGAAGGTACACTTTCTGTGTTTTTGAAATCACTATCCTGTGGCCGAATTTGTGGCTCATTCGCCTCTTTTCTATTGCTGACAACTTCATTGACGGCAACTTTAGAGGGATACTGAATAGTTTGCGGCAAGGCAGTTTGTGACATTATCACTTTTACTGGAACTTTGGAATACTTCAGTTTCACTGTTTCTGATCGAGGAACTACAGCTCTTATCGCAATGTCTTGTTCCTCTTCGGGCGAGCTCTCTTCCACTACTTCAGCAACCCTGACAACTTCGTCTTCTACTGACTGGATGATTTTCAAAGGTGAAACAACTCTTGTAGGTGACTCATGAACTGTCGACGTTGTTTGATGTGCTTCCCCGTCAGAATCAGTTAAAGTTTCGTCTACAGCTAAAGGTGGATGAGCATTGATTGGTTGAGGAGTAATGTTGTAAGATGGAGCTTCCCTCTGGACGATAGACGTTTGTCCAACTAGGGCAATGACAAAGCTACGACCTGGAGTTGCAGTGCTGTCTATGTCATGCACGACTTTGTTTGGAACATCTTGTTGTTCTTCCGATTCCTCATCCGTAGAAGTTTCACCATCTTCCTCCATTATAAACGCATCGTTTTCACTAGCGTCTGACGAATCGTTCAATTCAATTTCGTCTTCACTCTTCTCCTGTAAGAAATCTGGAACTGCTTCTCGACGAACGTCATCGGTCACAGGAAACAGGTAATCTGGATCTGAGGTTTTCGTCTGGTTTAGTTCGGTGTCAGGCACAGTTTCTTGCGATGGGTCATCAGTTTGATCTGGCATGCTATGGTCACTACTGTGTGTCTCTTTCATCTGTTTTGGTCCGTTACCAGTCTCACCTTCCGGGTGTTGAACAAGTGTGGAACTATTGGACAGAGATTCACTCTTTACAACAATACCAACTTCTGCTGTTATACCATCTCGTAAGGAAACACGTTCTGCAGCTGACAACTCCGGTAAGACAGACGAATAAGTGTCAACAATTCTTTGATCAACCGTAACGTCACCTTCTTCTGCAGAGGAAGTGTACTCATCAGAGCTGTATTCACTGGTGTCATTAGACCAAGGTTCCACCTCTTCGGGTATAGTCTCCAGCCGTTGAAATATTGGTTCCATGGAATATTCAGGGAAATAAGGTAAAGCAGTATCACCAGCTTCAACATCATCATCGAAATCATCGTCATACTCGTCATATTCGTCTAAGTCTGGAATATACATTGTCCCAGCTCTACTATGGAAGTCAGGATAATTATTAGTTTGCAAGTCTGAAAAGTGCATGTAATCATTGGGACTCTGATGTGAAGGTTCTCGAGACTGAGAGTATCCTTCGTCATAATCATCATACCCAACAGCATCTGCGGGGTAATACATGGTTCCTCCCTGTGATGAACTAGAATCAATGTCTGGATCTACCTCTGCGTTGTGATAATGATGAGAAATATCTGAATGATATTCATAGCGTGGTTCTCGATTGTATGGTTCATACTGTTGGAAATTCTCGTCGTGATCTATCATATCATCGTCTTGGCCTTGGTAGTTGTTGCCGTAAGGGTAATTAAAGTTTCGATCAGACTTAGATTCTTGATGAGAGCTTGAAGTCCAAGTATCACCACCATTTGTCATCCGTTCATCTTCCTCCCCTTGCTGGGCAGGTCTTCTCAGTTGTGTTGAGTTATCGTGGAATGGGTTTGCATTGGTGGTGTTATTTTCATCAAATTGTGATACCGTCGGAGGTTCAGAATAAGCCTTATTAGACACATAATACTGCCTAGGTTCTGAGGAGTTGTCATCGCTGACTTCGTTTGGTTGACTTGCTGCTGCAGGAACATTGTAATTCTGAGAGTATGATGGTTTGTACCCAAACTTGACGGATTCATCGGATTCCGTAGGATCGTTTGACTTTGTTTTTGAGAACGATGGGTGGTAACTAGTCTCAACCTCAGGATGGTCTATGTTTTTGTGCACGTTCTTCGAGACATCAGAGTATTCAGCAGGAGGAGGAAGGTCAGACGACGGATTAACTTCTTCGAAGGGGAACTCTGATGATTCTGTTTCAAAGGGTTTGATACTTAGAGGTGGCCGTGGTGATGGTATTGGTCTACCTTTTGTTTTGCCAAATCTGTCTCTGTCTCTTACATCTACATGAGGAAGAGTTAGTACAGGAGCATCAGCTGACGGTATTGATACTGAAATCTCTTCATCTTTGTCACTATTCGGTTCAGTAACAGATGTAGCACTTGATTCGGATATACTCAGTGGTGAAATTAGCTCTTCGTCCTGCTTATACAGGTCTTTTGTGCTACCCACCGTACGAGTTTCAGTTACACGGTTTTGAACTTCTGCTTGATTTGGTAATGGAATTACCATTCTATTGATCTTTACTCCTCTCAAACAAAAGACAGTTGAAAAAGGTTTCCTTGGTTGACTTTCGTCCTCACTACAATCTGTATCGACTCTCACTTGTTCAGAGTCCGATCCTAGAGTTAAAGGTTCATTTGCCTCACTGTGATCTGCAGTGTTACTTTGAGATCCTTCGCTCACAGGTTTTAGAAGAGACATCAGCTCATTGCTTTCACTTGATGACACTTGCTTCTCAAACGGTTCATTCTCTCTATGTATTTTATCTGTTTCCTTTGAGATATCTCGTGGCTTTGGTTTAGGAGTTACTTTCGGAGGCAGTCTTTCAGCTGGTTCCCTGACAGGTGCAAATCGATTCGGCCTAAGGTAATCAGTTGCGCTGCTTGGCTGATACTTTTCGTCGTTTAAAACTCCGTTTGATGTTCTAATTTGTGCAGTATTCATTTTTTTGCCTGCAACATAAGACCCTGGTTCGTGTCCCGTTATAGGTTCTCTACCATATTCACTGTGGCTGGCTTGTTCATTCACCTCATTTGGATTTTCTTTTCTCACTTTGGGTACAGCTGTGTCTTCGCCTGGAACGTTGGGTGACTTCATACTTTTTCCTTGGTGGATAGCAGCTGAATTTCGACTTTGGATAAGTGTTGGAGTCTTTTGAACAACTGGATTCGGTGATGTAGGTGCACTTACAGGCTTTGATAACATCTGATTAACAGGCTGTGGTTTCTGATCAGTCTTAAAAGCTTTCGTGGACTGCTGGGCAGCTACTTTTGGTGGCCGTTGGGGAACAGTTGCTATTGAATGTTGGGCAACATGCACTGGATTCTGCTCACCTGCAGCTTTTTGTGGCTGTTGAACAGCTATTCTTGTTGGATGTTGAACTGCTAATTTTGGTGGCTGTCGGACATCTATATTTGATGACAGTTGGGAAACAGGTTTTGTTGAATGTTGGGCAACAGGCATGGTGTTCTGTTGACCTGCAGGTTGTTTTGGCTGTTGAACAGCAATCTTTGGTGACATTTGGACAGCAACGTTTGGTGGCTGTCGGATAGCAATTTTTGTGGGCTGTTGGATAGCTATTTTAGGTTTCTGTTTGACAGCTATGTTTGGTTTTTGTTGTACAGCAGGTTTTGCAGGCTGTTTGACAACAGGATTTGAAGTCTGTTGGGCTACCGGCTTTGACCTCTGGATAGCTATTCGTGGTTCCTGTTGAGTAGATGGCTTATTTGGCTTTTGAACAGCTACCCTGGGTTGCCTTTGACTAGCAACTTTAGGTGGTTGCCGGGCAAGGGGCATTGGTGGCTGTTGCGCAGTAGTCTTTGGTTTTTCTTGCTGAATAGCAGATACTCCAAGCTGGCTTGGCTCTTGTTGTTGATGTTGTTGTAGTCGAGAAGACTGTAATTGAACCGGCATGTCTGCTTGCTCTCCTCGAACTGCGCCAAATCTACTTGGTTTTATAGAATTTCGACCATTTTCGCTTTCATTGTCAGAATCTCGGGCAAAGGAATCGTCATCAGATGTGCAATTACTAACATTATCCTCCTGATTCGACTGTATATATGCTACGTTGGAATGAATAGCACTTGTGTCGGGCACTTTATTAATTTCGGGGGAGCCAATAAAAGACGTTCCCTTTCTTTCGTAACTGTTAGGCAACTGCACAGGTTCAGTAAACATTGTTTCAATTGACCTTGGTTTGACTATTCTCGGTTCTGAGATTTGATGGTATACGTTTCTGCCATCGGTACCAAAACAGGTTTCTCTTCTCTGAGGTTTTGCTTGTTCATATGGTGGATCACATATCGACGTTTCTTTTCCAGATTTTACATTCCATTTAGGGATCTCTACACCGAACGTTGTTTCCTTAGGTTTTTGCTTCAAGGACGATCCAGATTTTCTGGTATCTGACGAACTTTGATGGACAGAAGTTTCACTTGGTAATGACGGACCAAGATTAGTTTCCTTTAAGGTTGGGGCATGCCTAGTACCGTCCTTGGGTAGGTCTCTCTCTGTCATCATCACATTTTGTCTAGAAACTGGTCTTGAATATTGCTGCGGTCTATTATATTCATCTTTGCTTCTAAACTGATTATTGTCACTGCTGACGTTGCCACCCCTTACCCTGTAGTCAGTTTTACTTGTCGGTTCGTTACCTAACGATGACGACGAACCCACAGGCAATCCGTGTGCTGATTTGGTTATTGGTTTGTCATAAATGTTTTCATTCCTTCTTGGCCTTTCATGCATCATTGCACGATTCTTAAGGTCTTCGTTTCTTCTCTCTCGTAGGGATTGTCTTTCAGTGTTTCCCGCAGATGAACGACTAAATATACCAGCAGTATCCTTTTCCATGATATGTTCCCTTTCTATCCTCTTGTCCCTCTCCTGTTTTGTCTCTAATCCAGGTTCCCAATAAAAGCAAGTTTCTACTTTTCTTGGGTCAGATAGTTTGCCTGACATATATTCGTCTAATTTCTGACTTTCACCACTAGATTCCCCTTCACCACCAACATTTTCGTTTCTGTAACGACTTTGACTACCATGTGAAAAGACAGAATTATCATCAGAGGAACCTCTTTCGGAATTTTCAATTTGACCAGCTGTCAGTCTTGAATGGTTCTCTTCATAATTTCGGGGTTTATTGTCTGCAGCAGCGGGGCCACTTATTTCAATTGTAGGAGATTTCTTGCTTCTTGACCTATCAAAACTATCAAATTCTATAGGAATGACATTATGAAAACTTGCTGACCTACGACCCATACCACTTTGTTGCCCTTCGCCATCCATTCTTTTGGGGATGTTTCTTGATGAACCTCCAAATTGATTCTGTTGGAAGGCTTCTTGTCTATTTCTTACATCATGTCTATCTTTATCATCGTGAACACTTGATGATGTTCTCGGTAATGGCATACGTCTTTGTTGGTGCATATCATCCCAAAAGTCACCCCTCTCGATCTTTCCCGTACTAGATGTTCTTTCTCTATGACCAACGACTTGGAGATTATTCGGTAAACTTCCTGGGTTTCTATACTGATTTCTATTGTATCTTTGTCTAGTACCATCTCCCTGGGGACCATTTTGAGCATGAAATGGTAGCTGCCGTGGTAAACTTTGTGTACCCCTATTACCGGATTGACGAATGTCTGGGTGCGTTTCATCATACCTGTTGTGTTTTCTAGTGGTGTGGTTATTAGACGGCACAGCATAAATTTGTTTTCGGCCACTAGCTCGACCATCTGGAATATCACGGTCATTGCGACTATGTTGGTATGGAGAGAAATCAGGCAAACTACTTGGTGATCTATGTTTGCTTGTATTGTTCATAACAGCTGGACCTGTGTTACTCCTCTCTCGGGGATGCAAATTTGATTCCCCTCTGTAAGCCCAATCTGGAGGCCGTTTTCCTCTGAAATTAGGAGGCAAACTACTCCGTCCATGAATCCCACGAACTAATTTTTGATCGGGGAGACTTGTCGGCGAACCCGGTCGTGGACCGGGTTTGCGAAAGCTTCTCCTAAGCTGCTGTGATGAAGATATTGGTAAACTTCTCATGGAATGTCGATCATCATCATCACTGCCTGGGGTTAATTTTACCAACTTTCCTTTTTGTTTCTTTTTTGCCTTCTTTTGTGCTTTCAAATATTCTGCTTCAACAACTTTAGGGTCCCTTACAATGACCACCCTTTTAGCACCAATCTTAGCATAGCGTAATAGATTAGGATCACTCACCGGTACTTGCAGCACTTTCTGTTTCTTCCCCTTCTTTGTAAAAACTTCCATGTTGCCGTTAGTCTGCACTGTAGAACCACCGAGTTCCTGTCTGGAGTTATTCCACCTTACTTTATCCTCTGGTACGGTGCGAATTGCAGGAACACGTTCACTCACACAAGAATCTTCGTCAACAAACTTTACTCGGCGTTCAGTTTCACCAAAAACTGCATAAAACGATGAAACATTATTACTAATACTAGCGTCATCACTATCGACGCCTTCACAACATTGTACTATATCAAAGTTATCGTTTCCACCTCGTTTGTGTGTGTCAAAAATATAACCGTTATTGCTGAGCTTAGAAGTTGTTTCCAAGGCACTAAGATTCGAATAAAAACATTCAGCTTCTATTGAAGAACTTACTCCGTAATTCCTATCAAATAAAGCGTTCCTATTCTCACAGTTATTTACCTTTTCTTCTTCCTTTACTGATCTAAGAGTATGAATGTTTTCCTCGGCAAATTTTTCTCCGTTACATGGCTGGTTTCCATTTGCATTTACGCCACACAGTACACTTGTACGATTATCTGTACGTTTTACACAACGCGATTTCAATGGACTTTGCACTGTGCAGCAGTCTAGTGTGTTGGGTGTATTGATTGCTGCACCGTTACTCACGCCTTTTGTTATTCCTCCAAGCGTGTTGTACAAACAGTTCGTCGCGACAGAATTTGTCAATTTGGGCTCTGACTTAGCAGTGGCACTATGCGAATTTCTATTGTCAATTTCATGATTGACTGTCACAACAGATGAGTGTTTCAGCGTACCTTCGTTAGCAATTTCAAGTTTGTTGTGACGAGAATCTGGAAACTGAAATTCGGCTTTGTAATAGGCGGCGCCCTGTGGTTCACTCTGGTTTCTTATTACAACTTCTCCGCCCTGATTTTCATTATCGACGTCCAAGTTGAACTGATCTATAGACCAAGAGTTTTTAATAACTAAGTCGGTATTGCTCGTTTCTTCAGAATCACTTTCTTCCTCGATGCTTTCCAAGGATACTAACAGACACAGTCGCTTGTTTTTCCTCCTTGATCTCTGTATATTAGTAAAAGCACGGTTGTCTCCTTTACTCTCTGAACACAAGTCTATATAAGACTCACTCTCTAAAATTTGACGATATTCAACATTTTCGTGTTCTAAATTTTCTGTTTGTAAATTTTGAACGCTTTCACTATCCAACTCCAAATCGGGTTTAAAACTTTCTGTGCATTTGCGTTTGGTATTTCCTGCGATTAAAGGGGACACTTCAAATCTAGTAGGAACATTTTTTCCATGTGCGGGACGACTACTTTTGACAATCAGTTCTGCATCACAATGATTCAAAATATCACTTTTTGCCAAATCGTAACATTCTGCCCGTTGTTTTTCCTTAGAGGTACGATTTCTTATAATCGTACTGTCTTGCGAAGTGCCCGGGATTGGCAAAGTGATAGAAACAGACGTCAGAAACCCATGTAATTTATTTTGACTCCCATTGGAAGGCTTTATCACTCCAACTCTAAATATATCATTCCCGAGTGCGACATGCGCCAAATTTGAAAGTACGCTTTCACCAACATTTCCACCTTGTCCCGTTTTATAATTCCGTGAATTCTCCTTTGAAAATTTTCCCTTCGTGGACAACTCATCGAATTTGTCTTCCTTAGACTGCTGTGGTGCTAATTTATCTCCTCCCTCAGTTTTCTTGGTACCGGTTGGATCCTTAGTTAGACACGAAGCTTGTTGGTTAGGAGTTGAACGGAAAGACACATCCTTATCAATTTGATTGACGCTGCGCAATGCTTTTCCCTTAAAAGAACCGTCAGGAATATCTGTCTGGGGATATTTTAAACCTTCCTTCTCCGTTCCGTTAAAGCCCTTGGAACAGGGAGATGGGACCGGTACGAGAATACCAGGCAAGGAGGAGGGCGTTAGCCTCTTTTGTATCCCACCATCGCACTGGAATGCTTGTTTGGGCACTAACACGCGATAAATACCCCCACTGAAAGAAATTAATGGGGTGGGGATATTAAGATGTCCATGGAAATACAAGTCCTTGAAAAATGCTCTCTTCGCATCAGAAACGGGAACCAAAACTCCCGGTAAAGATCCTCTATTTTGAATACCGTCGTTTTGCAAGATTGACTCGGATATCGCAAAAGGCTGAAGAACTGTACCGTTTAATACCACGAGAAGATTTCCAGTTCGCGTACTCCTTGAATCAGGTGATTCTACGACGATGCTAGGAGGAGCTATGAGTTTATCTCTAGTAGCGTGTGGTAAAGCTTTAGAGTTGGGCTTCTTAGAACGAGAGTCACTTGCTTCCGATGTTACTTTAGACGAGATCTGGTTTGAACCGACTCTCCTGCGGATTGCGGTGTTACTCTCCTTAATCTTAACCCTGAATGTAGAATCACCAATCATGAAATATGGCGTGAATGACTCTTGTTCCTCTTGAGCTTCCAACAGGGGTAACTGATGTACGATGACACTTATACCAGGGAAAGAACCTGCACTAAATGAACGATTTGACGAGCCATCATCTCGATTTAAAATCTGCACGTTAATAAATTTCTTCCCTATTGCTAACCCAGGTGTTTCGGAAATGATTTTATCTTTCGATTCTTCTTGGCTACGTTTTTTATCAATATCACAATTAAATCTAACTCTTTTGGGTTTTTTATTCGCATTATTAAACCTGTGCATAGAATCGTGATCCTTTCGGTCGGAGGCTGATGATTTTCCGTTGCCCAGAATTGACGTTACCTTGGCTTTGCTTTCCTTACTGTTCTCTCGCTTTGATAATCTGACCTCTCCGTGCTTCTGCGTTGCTTTATCACCTATAACATCTCCATCTCTCATTTCAATCTGGTCTCGTCGTACCGAACAGATTCTGTTTTGACTATCATTAACGGAGATATTTATTTTACAATCAGTTTTTTCATCTTCAGCAAGGGAGTTAAATTGATTTCCGCGTGGTTGATTACCTTCTTGCTTCGTTAGTATTGGTGAACCGCCGTTCATATTATTCGTGCTTAGTAATTTATCATGGCGTTGTCCTGACAACGGGATTGTAGGCTTTTTGACGCTACCAGTTTGTAATACATAATGAGACTCCTGGCATATGTTTGTCAATGATGTGCCGTTCATTTCAACCGACGTTGACATGGACAGGTTGGAGCTTATTATCTCCTCTCTTACAGATGATCCTTGAAATGTGTCTCTCTTATTCTGTTCGTCTGTTCCCGCAGCTGTTGCAAAATAGTCACACGGTTCAATGCAGTTCTGTTCGGAAATGGGTTTGAAACGAAAGCGATCCAAATTTAAATCCGAGTCATTTGTTTCTGACCTAACTCTAGTCTTATCTAATTGATGTACTAGTTGAACAGGCCGCTGTAGTAGTGTGTGCGCGTTTCCCCCGAATTGTTTCTTGGCGATATTATTACGAACGCTACATTCCATTACTCCATGCGGCACAGAAGGCTGATCGCTTATTAAGAGATCTGGATAACACCCCTGTTTAACATTCGGCCGGTCGGACACGTCATCACCCAACCAATAGTTTAACTCATCTTGTTTAGATAGCGGCGGTGGTGTTCGCAACTCGCTAGGAATCCGCTCGGGCTCTGCTGGGCTTAGAGTCTCGTCAGTGTAACCTGACCGCCAAGCTCGCGCGACATCTGAATCAGTCAATTCATCTAAGCGTCGGTTGGGTATTGATCTGGGTTCAAACCTTGCTTCGGTTTCTCTTTTTTGATGATGTATAAAATCGGTCTCGTTATGGTAACCTTCCTTGACTTTCAATTGGTCAATCGGTATATCGAAATCTTTCACATCTCGGAGGTTGTGTGCATCAGAAGTAGGCCTATCCGAAGTGAAAGGGATATTATCTGAGAAAGAATGAGGTAATATTCGGTCATCGTTGACCCAATCATTCAATATGTGGCAGTCATAACCAATGCATCTTTCGAGCTCATTTTCCGATACGGTATTGTCGACATCTGATGTTTCTGTACCCCATGTATCGGCAAAAATGCGGTCCAATTCCCTCGAATCGTAATTCAATTGTTCTTGAGCATGTCTTATTTGCGCCGAAAATTCCTCGAAATGGTTAAAAGATTGGCAAATTTTTCGGACGAGAACTCCAGAAAATGCTACCACAAATAATCCGACTGGAATGAAGACGGCCGGAGAGATGGACTCTTCTAGTTCATCTGGAATGGTCGAGTCCGTATTCATGTTGCTTTGAAAATCTCCTACTATTTCACTTTGATAGAAGGATTATCTAAGAATGAAAATGAAAATTGAAAACGAAAATTTGGGTTACGTCCAGTAACGTGCGCATTTCGGGGGTGGGGTGGGGTGGGGG
>JAAAKB020293930.1:0-16557 GCA_010014835.2 Apostichopus leukothele
CAGAATGTTTGGGACTTTTACTTTGACATATTCTTTCAAATATCAGCAAAATTTTGAATCATTAAGTTACAAATATTAATGGAATTTTAGAGCCGGATGGGAATCTAATGTACTACCGTGGGAGATGTCCTTTGAAGTCCTTTAAGTAACAATGGTAGTTGATTACCCATAATCGCAGGAGACAAGATTTTGTACATGTCTAATTTAAAATCTATCGGTTTGTTTCATCTTTGCATCAGTGATGCTCTGATAACTCTAGATGTGAGGAATGTCTTTAACAGCAGAATGGAATTATTTGTCCTGCCTGTCACACCATCACTAAGCAAATATACCAGGGAAAAACTCAACATAATTAAAAATCTGAACAAGAAAGAAAGGGCGTAAATTTTCATTAAATTTTGAATTTATATTGATGATATAGTTGTCTGTCAGTATTGTTGCGCTAAAAAGCAGAGCTCGACAATGTAGTTGACTTTCAAGAAAAGGATAAGAATTTCTTATTAGAGTCAAACAAACGTGTTTGCCAGGTGGTTCATCATTGCGTGTGTTACAAATTCCCGAACCGTGGTCGGAAAAACAAAAATCGCATTTTCCACAAAATATCTGTATATTAAGAAATGTGAGACTGTGTTCAGACATCTACCCTTGCAATCAGAGCAAAAAGATTGCGCGGTATATTGGTTCGACAACAACTATTGAACACAGCGACTGCCTTTAATGCAAAGAGCATGCATGCAATTTTACCTTACCACAGAGAAGATAACTCACTAGGGTAGCCTGAACTTTGAATATTTCATAAAACAGACCAGCAGCTAAGATTATGGAGATTAATTCCAAACAAACTGGTAACGTTTTGACATGTATTTACTTTATCTCGAAGTCTTTACAACGTCGTGGCAAAGTCGGACGGAAGCCCCGCATCGTGGAGGCTGACAGTTATGTAGAGGCTGACGTGACATTTATGTACAGTATCGTGGGGGTAAGGGTAAATTGCTACCAAGTCACTACATTAACTCACATGTGGTGATGACCTGTATAGTTTTATGGTTGCTTTCGTAAAGAACTCATCTCTCCGACTCGGTGAGAAACGGCTCGCCCGTTAAACAAGAGAGTATGTCACAGACCATAAACTAACTTCAATCATGCATAAATGTATGTTTTGTACAGAATTGCTTCGACGAAATGACCTTATTTTAGCGACCTCCACGTAAATGTCTGCATACTACATTTGAACAAAAAACTTTCATAAAAAGAAACTTTTCACGGTGGATCAGCCGGCATGGATGAATTCACAGAATTCTGACGACGACTGGATTGACCTATTTTGGTGTAATGATTCTACAAGCACTACTACTGCTACTACTTACTAAACTGAAATGTGGCCTGGATAGTGTTATGTGTCAGGTCATTTGCTTTTAAGATTAACATCAAAGTTTTCCAATCAATTTTGAATTTACCGTGACGGCATTTAGGAAGACTCGTGACTCTCCATGTTTAAACACATTGCGTGTGCAGTAGCTCTATGCCCTCTTTCGGGTCCTCATATTGGAAGCAGTCACAGCATGTTTGTTTTACGAATTACATTTATCCACGTTTCGTGACAACGACGAAGACTTAGCATGGTGATGCTGTCAGGATGGATGGCCACCCTCACAGATGTATGAGAGTGAATCGTAAAGGCTATCAAAACCTCAATCATCATGGTTACAATTTCAAATAAGGCAATGTTTGATATCGGTCCGCTCTTGTGATACAGACTACCATCCATCCCTATCTCTATGAACAGAATCTTATAGATATTGAAGATGTGAGGGGGGGAGGGGCAGGAGGGGGAGGGACTAAGGATGGACAATACTGTCTACAAACCTGACGGTGAGATTAAGGGGCTAGTAGATACCTCCCAGGCCCCAAATTTTCTATGGATTTTGTTTTATAGCCTCCTTCTTACATATTATTACATCATGGAAAGAGTTCTGAAGCAAGGTGTCGTTTCCTTGACCCTCATCGTGTATTAAGCTATGTAACAGCATCAAATAAAACAGCCTAGAGGTACATGTCTCTGTTTTTCTATTTTCAAAATTGCCCAAGTTGCCTCTTTATTGCATTATTATACATAACAATTTAATTAATCATGAATAATAATTAAATAATGTTTAAATCTTGGATTGTATAAGGTTACAGACAGTCTTCCCCCAAATTTAAAATGCTTGCCAAATGTTAATATTTCTAAACGCAATATGAAAACTTATATATTTTGTTTAGATGTCTGATATTTTTTGTTTGTCTATCTTTTTGCCGTCCTTTTTGTGCTTTTGGATGTTTACCGGTTTTCTACTGCATGATATTGTTTTGTATATATGTATTTTGTATTTAGGGCTCCTCTGGGAAGCAATACTTCTGTCCTGAGCAGGACTACCCTCATTAAAGATGACAATAATACAAACAAATCATAATAATACAGATGCTAACCTGCTTGTAGACACTCTTGTAATGACAATGTATGAAATACTTCTTCCTTCTTAGAGAGCCACTACAAATTGCTCACAGATGTTGAAAGGATGACCAAAATGGCAAAATAAAAAAATTGATCATGAAATGATAGAATAAGTAAGAAGAAAAAAAGGGAGGTCTACGACGACAACGTAATATGAAGGTTATGCACTTACGAGAAGATCAATGATCCAGGGGTTGAGAGCACTCAAACCCTCAAAGTGAGTTTGAACATACTTCAGGACACGTATCAAAACTTTGATCCTGTCAAAACAGAAGGCAATAAATGATCATTAGTCTTCAATATAAAACATTTGAAATAACAGTGAGAAGCCTTGAAAGACAGACACTTCATTTAAATAACATGGATGAAATGTCTGTGAACGATCTCATTACCAGAATCCCTTGAGAAGGCACGGATAACATGCCCGTACATAGTGATCATGCTTCAATCATTTAAACATGGGCCTATGAGGTGGAGGGGGGGGGAGGGGAGAGAAGACACTATCTATATAGAGTGGTTTCATTTACGTAAACTAATAATCGATCAACAAAAGGAACATACATACTGTATATATATTACATGCATTGTATATAAATATGTATGTTGCTTATCATGGGTGCTCTCAAGTTTGATATCGTGTTATTTAACTTATTTTCTTTTACACCATCTAGTCTGTTCATACTGTAATATGCCAGAGAAAAGTCAGCCTATACAATATGTGTAGGGCTGAAAGGAAAACGCATTAAAATGAGTGTTTTCTTGACGACATCATACGATACAAAGTTGCTCTCCAAAGAATTTTTTGGCATAGCTGTTGAAAATTAATGCCCCCAAAATGACAAAATGTACATTGTGTTCTCTTTGAATTTACAAGGTATGATAAATGCACTTTAGGGTTGTTAAAGAGCAATATTGTAGCCAAACCTAGCTTGCATCAACTGTCAAGCACAATATGAAATGTGGTGGTTGATGTTAGAAAGATTGTAAGGTACAACATGAAAGTAATATTCATGAAATATGGTGATTGCTGTAAGAAGGGGCCTTGCTTCTAGCAGGCATCAACTGTCAGATACAACATGGAAGTTAAATTCATGGAATGTGATGATTGCTGTTAAAATTGAATTGAACTGGACTGACTGAAATGAAACCTTTAATGAGTGGTATTAATGAAGTGCCTCACTGACATGAACAATATTACAAGCATTTACCATACCAAATCACTTTTAGGTCCAAAATGATCAAATCCTTTCTCAAAACATCTCCTTGATTTGATTGAAACATTGACCATGTAAATATTCACAAGAGTGTCAACATAGACAGCATGTTCAGCAGATCAATGTTAATTAACAAATAGTCAATCATCCAATCTAATTGTCAACAGCATTTTTCTTAATATGAAACAGTTGCTATCATAAAGAGAAAAATTCTTGAAGAAATCAGTATTATGTTTTTAAAATATGAGCTTCCTTAACATAGAGTTTGAAATGGCAACATGAATATGGGAGTGTAGGCTAAACATTACTAGCAGCAAAACTAGTGGACAAATACATGCAGGCTCACATACATACAGCTTCAAATACATGCGAGTTCAACTGAATAACCTGCTTTTATCAAGCAATAACCGTGACAAGGGATTGGAAAATTCATGTTCACACTCTTGAAGGCGACCAGTGGGTTATAAAACCTATGGTTACGGACATTAATGATAAGTTTTATCAAGTGTTGGCATGCTTATTCTTGCCAGATTTTGACACAATAACCTCTGATACTTTCAGGTGCAGACTGACTGTCGAGCTTAAAACATACACAGTACTGTCTTAAGCTGACAGTCCTGAGTGCTGTCGTCACGGTGAATTTCAAGTTGCTTCAAGAAAATACAAGTATCCAGATCTCATGGTTTTCACCGATACTCATTATCCATGATCATGGAGGGTATGTTGAAACCACCATTTCCCAGCAATTATTGTCAACTTAAAGGACTATGAACTATTAACGATCTTTAAAACTCTTAACTGACATTAAGAAAAGCTTGCTGATACAGCTAAGGGGCAGAGGCCTGATTGGGTCGTACATACGGGCTGGACGTGATCACGACTTAGTCGAGAGGATGGTGGCCTACTTTTGGCATCATTATCTCCTTGTTAAAAAAACAAGGAAAACAATGAGGTGTCAACAAGCTTGATTAATGCATTGAGAGAATTCACACCAAATAGATGTTTCAGGCAAAGTTTGTCCATTTTTAATTGCACACAAGAGGGGGATTATGAAAAGTTTAATGAGTTTTGCCCCAAAACATAACCAAAGAACAAGTGACTATAGAGAAAACACATGCACAAATCACATGTTTACACTAAAACATAAAATAAATTTGCCTATAAATGTTACAATTTGGAGGCACCATATACTACAAGGCTAAAGGGAAAGGGCTGGTGCATGTTAACATGTGCGGTCCCTTTAATATAGTCCACCAAACATCACACCAGAAATAAAGAAATCAAACATTTTGGAAATAAGATTTTCAAATAAAACAAAAGCAACACATGAAAATTGTGGGACACATAATTATCTACAATGGAATAAATTGTTAATAATATTAATACGGAGGAGCTGCCTAACAATATCTCTAGTTAAAAATATGGGGTATTCCAGTATGCATGAATGGGTTGGTTTGAATGACCAAACATTTCAACCGTGACATGACATATGGTGACCGTGACATGACATGGTGATCCCTGTGACATGGTGACCGTGACAACCAAATGTAAACCACACTAATCCATACAGCAAGGGATAAGCTTACAGGTTACTGACTCCTTCCTGTATATCGATAAATCTACGAGACATATATTTATGTAAACCTTATCACACTTGACATGGTTTTTGTTACAAAGTTTATTTTCCTCCACACATTACTTCTCGTCCAAAAAATTCCCAGGCATACCACTCTCCGACTACAAGTACAGATAACTGTGCAATGTCACAGTGTCAGATGAAGCTGCCATTAATTCCAAAAAATATCTCATTTTACCAAAACATTACCATCGCAGCAAAAACTGGGCAAAAATTGTACAAAACATCACAACAAAATCAGCAAATCAAGTGAGTGTATCAATACCTCTACCTCTCACCACATTCCTGTCCTCAATCTCTCCTTTTCCCGAAGAAGACAAATAAATGGGAAGAATCTCTATGGTAGTTAAATATTCATTCATCTCACAGATGAATGATGACAATTAATATCATAAAGCAAGAATAAGAATGAAAAAAACTCACTGTTTAAGAAAAATAACTTTCTAGAATAAATTCGAGCAATCTCAATGTTAATAGTATACGATGCATCACACATGGAGAACGAAGCCTGCAGCCATCCACATATTTGCTCGCCTTATGCTGATCAATAATTTGGATCAAGTGTTGTCTTTTAAATTGTCTTATTTTAAATTTAGTATAAAATTTAGCTCCAGCTGGGTATTGACATATTAGACATATCTTGACATATTAGATCTAATAAAGCCCATTACCTATGATATCATAAGATCTGATTCTTCTTAATTGAAAAAAAAACGAAAATGGACGGCTAGCTATAAATGAAGCTCATTTATTTTCTTAAAAATTATTTGAAAACCTGGGCAGATATTCATTGAGGATGGAAAGTCATCAAATAAAGACAAGTGTTGCATTAATCACACCATACTGTTTCAGTTAGCTGTAGCAATGATTCACGATATAGACTCACAGGCTAGTAGCTCAAAGTATCTTGAGAAATATCGGAATAAACATTCAAAGACTGAACGAAAAACATGGAATTTAAAATCAGACGGTACAAGTTGTTTGTTCTCTCAACTGAATTAGATATCTTTTTCTTGTCATTCTTTTTTTATTTCCCCCTTGTTATTTAACCCTTAGCATAGAATATTCCAGAATATAGTTTTGTCAAGGCACAATTTTTCTACTTGGCTTATTAAACAGATCACCACCAATTGTCTTTATATAAAATTCCACAAATTATTCAGAGACCAGCTTTTATTTGTGAGAGGATTGGAAGTACTTTGAATGAACTCTACATAAAAGTAAAAGAGATGGGGCCTCATACAGCAACTAACAAAATTACAGAAAAAACAAAAATTTTTAGATCTCAAAACACAGAGACTTTGACAGATGGAAAATATTTTGATACAAGAATAGATGGACTGACATTAACTTCAAAGATGAATATTTAACATAAGCAGATCAAATTTGCCATCATTGCTCTATCTTGCTCTATCTTGCTCTATCATTGCTCTATCTTGCTTTATCAAAATTGATGTGTAAAACTAAGACAACAGGATCAATCTAACTTCAGAGTCCTTCTATCATAGCTTTATTTGAATGCTAAAATTTGTAGAACACAGACTGCACAGTGAATTTAAGCGTACTGCATATGCAGTGGAAAAGTACTTTGCATAAATTAACATTTTATGAAAACACTTGTCACATTTCCTACAGGTCAGTTCCTTTGAGTTCCCACAGTTTTGGCTTGAAAAATATCCTTTGTGGAGGCATTTGTTAAACATCAAAGCAGGACAAGAGTTAAAGACACTGTGTGCCTGAGAATTGTGTTGTGACGACTCCCACAGCGTGCAAAGCAGACTACAAGTACCTTAGTTTGTACTCGGGTACATTTTTGGTACTCACAGGTTTGTACTCATACCATAAAGCGACACAAGAATGCATGTACTTGTACAAAGAACCTTGTACTCCTAATCTGGACCTTTGAACTCACAACTTGTGCTCATCCTAGGGGCCTTGTACTAATTATCAGGGCCTGTACTCTTCATTGGAACCTTGCACTTGTACTCTGGACCTTGCACTTGTACTAGTACTCTGGACATTGTACTCATAACGACAAGTCTGGTGTTAAGTATAACCGACTAACCTGTTGCATATCATCCAAATAATTGATCAACCTGGTATTTGAGCAAACTTCCGATATAGGAGAGCAGCTACCAGAATTTGAAAACTCATATAAAAATAACATACATGTGATACTCACAGCGTACAAACTATTTCATTGCAACACTTACGTAGAGTTAGATGCATTTTCTTCAAACCATCTCGCATGGCGGATAGCAGCAAAGGAACGAGACATTACTTTGGCTGGCACTACAATGATGAAGAGAATGAAAACGAATGTTCAATGTTTAATCAAAATGACCGAAAAAAATGTCAAAACACGACAAAAAGATGTCGCTATATACTGGCAGACGAAATGAGTTTTTGATTAAAACGCAGGTAGTCAATCATTCTATATTAAGCGAATCTAAAATACCACAGTCAATTTGTCCGACTCCTCTGTTTTTTCTACGATTTTTCCACTTTAATTTCCTTGTATTTTTCTTGCACTTCTTAGTGTTAACACTGCACAGACATTCACAAGTGGCTTCACAACATGAAGATCCAAAGATGATGGGGAAAAAATACTAGTCCACAAAAAATGTAATTTGTTATTACTGCATAGGTTTACTCTTTACCAAGCATACTGTACCTAATGCACCATATTGATTGCAATGATCTTATTGGTTCCTAGCCAATGGCAATAGATCTGATGAGAAAACAGTCAAGTGTTTTCTAACAAAAACAATTAGGATCTTTTATTCCTCTGCATTTATGTGAGTTTTTTCTCTTTTTAAAGAAACCTTTGGTTTTGTTGTTGAGAAAACACTTGGGAACTTGGGAATATTTGATGTTTGATGTTGAGAAAATGCTTGGGTGTTACCTTAAATTAACAATTAGGATCTTTATTCTTCTGTATTTATGTGAGTTTTTCTCTTTTTTTTAAAAGAAACCTTTGGTTTCGTTGTTGAGAAACATTTGAGTGGCTGTGATGTTTGATGTAGAGAAAACACTTGGGTGATTCTTTAAAATTAACAATTAGGATCTTTCATTCCTCTACATTTATGTGATTTTTTTTCTCTTTTCTAAAGGAAACCTTTGGTTTTATTGTTGAGAAAACACTTGCGTGGCTTTGATGTTTCATGTTGAGAAAACGCTTGGGTGTTTCCTTAAAGTTAACAATTAGGATATGTTATTCCTCTGCATTTATATGATTTTTTTCTCTTTTCTTAAGGAAACCTTTGGTTTCGTTGTTGAGAAAACACTTGGGTGGCTTTGATGTTTGATGTTGAGAAAACACTTGGGTGTTTTCTTAAAATTAACAATTAGGATATGTTATTCCTCTGTATTTTTGTGACAAGTTTCTCTTTTTTTAAAGACACTGTTGGTTTGCTTCTCATGAGATATAAGGGAAATCCATTCATAACATTGTTATCTTCAAAATTTGTGTAGATTGCAATCAAAGAAATGATTGGTTAGAAAGGGTTTTAACCAGTTACCTCAGACATACCAGTCCACTAAAAAAGTTCCAAAACTAGCAAATTACTTATGCTTACTCTCTCAAGCTTTAGTTTTCTAATTTCCTCAGCCAATTATCAGTTTTTCATTTTGCATAAAACCTCTACCAATATCATATTTCACTGCTTTATTCAATTGTTAGTTGAATGTCAGTAATACTTTATTCCAATGGATTCTTTGTAGAATGTTTGAGAGTTCTGTAAAGCTGCGTTTTGTGTTGAACATGACACAATGTGGTGAAAGCATACTCCATCATTAAAGGCAGAGAAAAGGTACCTAAATACATCACCAGTACTTCTATCATATATGCACAAGAAAATGACAAAGTCAGGCGTAACTGTGGATGGTTCCTACAGCTCTGAATTGTACATCAATATTACAACTGCAAAACTATGATAGCATCCAAACTAACTTGAAAAGAGCAAAGAAACTTTGGCTAGAATGGGGTTTGTAACGGTTATTACAGGGTTTCAAGTCAGTCTGTCTCAGTGGCACCCCCTGCAAAGAAATGGTTATAAAGGGATTGCCACCAACTAAGAACTCAAAACTAGCTCAGTTGTAGGGAGCAGGGATTTGTAACATTAATCACATGGCTTCAAGTCAGTCTGCCTCAGTGGCACCCCCGGCAGAGAAATGGTTATAAAGGGATTGCCACCAACTAAGAACTCAATACTAACTCAGTTGTAGAGCGCAGGGCTTGTAACAGTAATTACAGGGTTTCAAGTCAGTCTGTCTCAGTCACTGGTTGCAGTCCTGTTCTAGTCAAACCTTACTCTGATGTTGTCAAGCGTGTCTCAAATTTCCCAGTCACTTTCTCGTCGTTTATTTACGAACGTAGGACTATCCTTTTCTGAAGCAGTAAACGGTTGATGAAGACATGGCTAGGGGGTTTCAGGACCCACTATATCTCTGCTTTGGTTGGAATAATGGCACAGAAGCCTTAGTGTAATCATCACAGAGTAAGTACAACTCACAGTGAAGAGTAGAATCCAGTTTGCTCATGTTGGATGATATAGTCGCAATGTGGATTCTTGCGGTGGCGCCGGGACCCTTGATGTCACATCCAGAGGGGGTAGGTATCATCTGCAAAGTCTCATTGGTGTCAGTGATGCTCTCAACAACTTTATTACCCAGCATGGCAATGGCTTCAGCTGATCAACAAAGAATATCAATGATTATAGTTAGATTTCAGAAAAATAAATATGGATGGAACCTGTTAACTAACAACTTATATTTCAAAACCATATTCCCCATTCCCGCTAGATTAATTGAAGTAATAACAAAAACATATTCCATTTCTCATCAGATTCACTCAAGTAATAACAAAAACACATTCCACTTCTCACCAGATGCACTCAAGTAAACAACTAAAACATATTCCACTTCTCATCAGATTCACTCAAGTAAACAACAAAAACATATTCCATTTCTCACCAAATTCACTCAAGTAAACAACTAAAAACATAGTCCACTTCTCATCAGATCCACTCAAGTAAACAACTAAAACATATTCCACTTCTCATCAGATGCACTCAAGTAAACAACAAAAACACATTCCCACCAAATTCACTCAAGTAAACAACAAAAACACATTCCCAACAAATTCACTCAGGTAAACAACTAAAACATATTCCACTTCTCACAAAATTCACTCAAGTAAGCACTAAAACTTGAGGGGAGAACAGAGATGTAAAACTTGTCACAAGAGATACATAGACTAGACATATATTTATTGCCTTATGATATCTCAAAATATAAGTCAATCAAATTGAGATGGCCTTTCCAATACGGAAATATTACACTTTTTAAAGCTCTTTTGTTCTACATCTTAACTATTGTTCAATACATAAAGTCAGTGATCGGGTGTATTTATATTCGGTTTATTTCTAGGGCATGGGCCATTAACAATGCCGAAAGCTCTTGGATTTGGAGCCATATAACCAATTGCTATTCTCACTGTTTGTAAATTGGAAAACTCCAAAAATCACCAGGACATCTCATTCAAAGGATATTCTGGTTAAAGAAGATGAACGTTACAAAACTTTGCGGTAAATGTCCCGTACCACTAGTATGTGTTACCACGAAGATATCACACTTCAAATACGCCTAGAAAGAGTAAATGTCCCGTTACACTATTATTTGTTACCATTTTAAATACACCTACTGTAGAAAGACTGCAAGAAGTGCTATTTATGGCAGACAGTAACTAAATTATTTAAAAGACAAATTAAGACAAGTATTGAACAAATATATTAACATGAAATAAAACAGAAATATTTCTTAAACCACCCACGCTTGAAGTGGTCTTTAAAATGTGATATAAGTAAACCAAGGGCCTGTAACTAGCTCCACAGACAACATTGGGACATCATACGATGTCCTAGGGAGAAAATTATTTTATTTTATTTTATTTTGTATAATTTTGTATAATTTTTATAATTTTATTAATAGGACAACTGCTATACCCTAATTACCCAACTAAGTTGTATCAATTTTCTGTAAACATGATTGTATAACATTTAATGATGTCTTTTGAATGTACAAAACTAACTACAGGGCAAGTCAAGTGTCCAATCCAATGAAGGAGAATAAGATTAAGTTCCTTGCTCATTATAACCGGATAAAATATACCAATCGGGTGGATGTGTAATCTGCAAATGGTCGCAAATTCAGAATTCTTTACATCGAAAAGGTTGGCTGTCTGAATATGCTATAGTTAAGCAATAAACACACACGATATCAGCTTTCATTTTAGGTTAAAACTGGTCATACTTGTAGGAAGAGTCTTCAGGACCACTACAAGGTCAGCCTCTGGTTTTCCTGCCATCATGGTACCCTTCTTGTGAGATCCAACCTGCCTGACTTCTTCGATACCCTGTTATAAAGGTAACACATGAATATATAGGTGAAAGGACTTATTTCTTAATAGATTAAAGATGAAAAAGAGCAAAGTTAGATATTAAAGGAAGATAATTCCTGAAATGGTGTGCTGTCTTTCCACGACTATCCCATGTTTGTTACAGAATCATGTAACAATATATGATAGGCAGTGTAAGTGTTGGAAATGAATTTTCCAGACCATCTGACTTGACTAGGTTACACACATAGGTTACACACATAGGTTATACACATAGTCACACACACAGGTTATACACATAGGTTACACACATTGACCATACATCAGAGTACAACAAAGTCAATTGACTGTTTTCCCTATAACGTACTACAATGTAAACAGTCTTACGATACTGACGTAAAATTCTCGATCGACAGATGGAGAGGAGACAGAAGGAGGGGTCCTCGGAGTAGCAATGGGTGTGGATTTACATGCCCGCCTCGTTATCCTCTGATTGGCCATGGAGAAATGTAGGATTGATATAGTCTGGTGTTTTATCCATGATTATCACATGGATATGGCAGGTTCAAACGACATTGCTAACATGCCAAAAGACAGTAAGTGCTCCATCTCAGGGAGACAATGCTAGAACAGAAATGCCATAAGGTTTGAAGATTTACTGCACAAGTGATGCTTTTAAGTATTTGACAGTCTCCAAATATTTTAGTATAATATGCTAAATGGTACGACATGCATATCTTCCTTTATCCTGCCTGTCGGCGCGGTCCTTGCAGTCTTGCCTGTGATTGCTAATTAGAGATACAGAATTCTTAGTTAACATTTAATCGTTAAGCAGTCACCTGAGTTAGTCAGATACATTTTTTATCACCCATTTTTATTTATTTCTCTCCCAATGGGGCAGTGACCCTGGGTTCCAATTCTCTGGAGGTAATAATCCAAAGAGGCAGGGTCAAAGATGACAATGTTGGCAGACCATCTTTACACATACTGTTAATAAATGCAACTACAAACAGTTTCAAAGTCCTTTTCTGCTTCTGTTTATTCTGATAAATATGTTATTTGTTCTTGTGTCTACATTATCAATAATTATGTCAACCTAGTGAGTTATGCATCAGTTTATTAAAACACACTTACTTTATGTTTATTTACAGTCACAGACGATCTCAAGGGCCATGGATCATTTTGAAAAAGTGACCCCCTAGATCGCAGGTTTCTTTTCAGTAGAAACAGGGTCCACTTTAGTGTAAACATGTAATATCCTAACCTTCATTTCACACTCATTTTGATGTGCACAAATATCATGCGGCTATATTATTGCCAAAATGTAATGAGGGGAAGGAAGTTCATTTTTAACCTTGTTCAAGTGGCATAAACTGGGGGGAGGGGGAGGGTGTGAAGTGGAGGTGTCTGCAAAGTATCTCCTCCCCCTCCCCCACCCCCTTTAGTCTTTCTCTTCCTTTCCTGTTTTTCATTCACTTCAAGGTCACTGAAAAAATTCCACATGTTCCTTTTCATGTTACAATTGACTAACTGCGTTCTTTCCGGTAATGGTTACTACCAGGAATAATCGCAAATAAATTCATACTGGCTCTTATACTGAAGTACATCAAGCCCATGCATAACAAGTTCACTGTTACACTCACAACATCAAATCCAGCGGGAGGCGCTATGGTCAAATTATCCAGGACAGAGCTGACCTTGGTCACAATATTCAGCACTGCTGCCTGTTCTGTTGCAGACGGTGTCAAATCTTGATTTTTCTTGATCAACATCTGAAAATAGAGAAAAAATCATTAACAGGTGATTCTTTCATGGATTATAAACTAGAATTCAGACCATTGCTCAATCTTTGAACAGCAGGTAGTCCCCCCCCCTTCCCTCCCCCACTCTTTTTCAAAATCGTGACAGACGTTTGTACTTGACACCATTTTACACGAAAAGATGTCTGCATACATACGCTATTTGCAACAGCAAGTGTTTTCGATTGCACTGATACTTTAGATTAAACAAATCAAACGTTGGTTTTTGCCGACATAGAAATTGTTTAATTGCAATAAAGCATCCATCTAACTTGGTTTCATGCAGCATTAAGATGTTGCACGTAAAATTAGCATTGAGGTTTCCCAGCTGATCCTTCTGAAGCAGGCAAACCTTCTGTGATAACTGTCACCAGTTTCGTACGTCAGTTTGTCATTTTTATGGGATACTTTGTTTGCGTCTGTAGTAGTCGCAACAAACATTAAAAGAATGTGCTTTATGTTACTATCTGGATAAGCATGTACTTTGAATAACTGTTATATTAGTTGTAAACAAAGCATCCATACAAGTTTGATAAACGTTATATAAACCATAAGCAAACCTCTCTCCATCTTTACTTGTATTCATACTCGGTCACAGGAATATACATAAAATCCATAAAAAAAATTAAAACTGCTAGTTGTTTCCCTTACCTCCATCAGTTCTGCATCTTCAGTGACTGGTTTGACTCTCTTAAAAGCATTCTCACACTAGAAGCAGACAAAAAAAAAATATGTATTAAAAGTCTACGATCACGTCTCACAAGTCGAAATTTTGTAGTTTTCCCGAAACTTCATCACATACAGATTTATACAGTAAAGATTTTAGCCAGAGGCAGACAACAGTTCACATGGAAGATACAACGGTTCAGTTCTAGCGCATGAAACTGTGTCTTGCAGCTACAACTTGCACAGATACAGCGGTATCATCCTCCACCATTAAAAGGATGTTCTGGTTGCAGACAATATTACACTTATCAAAGAAAATATTCAAAACTTGTGTCAAGACAAAATATGAAACAAAAACAAAAATATTTCCAGCTCATGTGTGTTGATGAAATCAACAAATCATTCCTTTGGCTGCTGCCATCATGCTTTCACAAAATATTCACCAAATTTGAAGGGAAAAAAGTAATAATTTCTTTGCCATGCAAAATGCTATGAGGCTGTTGTCTTGATCTTGAAGATGGAGGAAATTGCCAGCAATTTTGCTAACCAATCATCTTCAGCCACCAGACATACTGTATAAGGTGTCTTAAAACAGTAAGTCCACTAAAATTGCATCAGGAATGATGAAAGTATGCATAAACTTTAAAAGTATGCATAAAATTAAAAAGCCAAGTTAATGCTAATCATTATATTCAACTTATCGGAGAAGAAAAAAGTTGTTAGTATTATTAAATGAACTGCAAATAAGGTTATTTGTAACTCTTTAAATAATGCAGTACTAGAAAAACGTCTGACACTATGAGCTGCTCCTTCTTACGACCTTAGTACGAGACCTTTCATCTTTTTCAGTGAAAAAGTCAGGTTATGCCATTGAGTATTTTGTAATATTTAATTTACCTACCATTATAAAGTCAAAAGGTAAATGAGGCACAAAAGCTGGACTTCGCCATCTACGGAAACAGATGGGGAAAAAAGAGAACTTGAGAAAGTTTAAATCTTGTGACATAAAACTACGGGTCTAGCTAGCAACAAAACAAGCAGCTGAAATGGTCAGTCTTATTCAAGATTCTGAAAAAACCAGCCTACAACATAAAATCCAGAGAAACAAAACAATGTCATGAAGACATCTGTTATTTTGAACAACTTTAAATATGATCATCAAATTATTCTACTGTGGTCAAACTCAAGTAGTAGCATTAAAAGTCAAAACATTGCAGGTATTCCGTACATTGTTACTAAAAACCTGACAACTTCAACGACTGAAGTTTGAAACTTGGAAAGAAAATGAGGGCAGTTCTAAAATATCACATTGATACTGGCATCAACCTTGGTTATAAACCTCAACACAGGGGCCCAAAATAACTTAATGAGTAAGCTGGGAAGTACAGTACCTTACTATCTGCCACAAACTTAGTTAAAGTTTTCATGGAGATTGATCAAACCTTGACGGGCACAATCGCATTAGCCATCAATTAGTAATGTAAGATATTTTAAAACCCTGAGACTGCATTTGTACTGTACATATCTTTTGCTTAGCAATGTGTGCATATTAAAGTTTATACCCATTGGCCTGTCTTGCCTGCAAGTATATACATACAGTACTGCATTACTCTTTAAAGTAATATTTTAAGTAGCTGGTTGTCTTGAGAAACATGCCTATAGTCTCCCATCTTACCAGTTGCACATTAAAAATTACTAGAGTAACTTAAACATATTATTTGTTGGAGTCTGTGAAATCAATATACAAAGTTCAATCAAATGGTTACAGACAGCAATGAGCCACAGGACTCATTAGTTAATGGCAATGACTTCAGCCCTTATTCTAATATATACAAAGTAAAAGCAGGCTAGGCAAGGTACCTCTGCCATGAAAGTGTTATAGATGGATGGTCACAAACAGTAGCATACTTCCTCAATATGTGCAATGCAAGTCTAGCGATGAACATACAGTCAGCAAGATTAAACAAAACATTGGTTCAAACAAACTTGACAGTCGAAAGAAATTATGCTTCAAGAGCCACCAGCTCCCTTAAACCTTATACCAACTTCAACATGCACAATAACTTACTGCATAGGAGGTCTGATCCCAGCAAACAATGGCCCACCACTGCTTCGCCCACGTCTTCCCATACTCTTTGGTCTGTGAAACAAGAATGAACAACTTCTGTTACGGTATTGTTTGCATGCAGCTGAACCCAAAGAAAATAACTCAGTGTTGCTATTTCGAATATGTCAGAATCATTAGATTTAGGCAGTGGATATATAGCCGTCAGGCGGTTCCCGATTCCAGTTTACTATTTAGCCGTCACTTCCGTCTGACATGCGCAGTTATCAATCTTGCGATTAGCCGC
>JAAAKB020294036.1:0-16536 GCA_010014835.2 Apostichopus leukothele
ACAATCCCCAACCCCCCCCCCCAAAAAAACTTCCAAAGAGTTAAAAAAAAAACAGAAAATCCTCTGGGACAAAATCAATGAATTGATATCATAGTTTTGGTACATTGCTTTGCATCAGTTTGGTTGGTAGAATGACGAGCGAAGGAGATCGGTAGAAGGAATGGTCCGATTGCCAATAGAGGACAGTGCGTGGTGCCCTAGATACTGTATAATGTGGGTGAGGTTGGTATGAGGAGACAGGTGTGGAGTAAAGTAATACACTTCATTATGCTATCCTCCCATCTTCTCCTTGCCACCTATTCCTTATTACATAGATTATGAAAAAATTAGGGCTTGAAAAGGATTCTAGGGTATATATGAAAATGCACATAATCTGTCAATAGGACAATTGAATAAAATTTCTCACTATTTTGAAAATATTCCTCACCATTTATCATTTGTTTTCCATTTCATATTATAATTTTTTTTTTTGAGAATAAAAATTGTCAATGCTTAGTTCTTTGTTTATCTCTATTTTGCTTTCATTTGGCAACTTTATGTAAAACTCATTTATTCTCTAAAACCTAATTTTACTTAATTGTGCCTTTTGCCACACCTACCACACAACTTTTATACAAAGCAACTCTGATTTAATTATCTCATACCATTGCCAGCACTGACACATTAAACATAAATTTCAGTGTTACACCATAGGAGCTGCAGCATCCTGGTGTTTTGTAAGCATGCACGC
Source organism: Apostichopus leukothele (assembly GCA_010014835.2). NCBI lineage: Eukaryota > Metazoa > Echinodermata > Holothuroidea > Aspidochirotida > Stichopodidae > Apostichopus > Apostichopus leukothele. The sequence goes on from JAAAKB020294036.1 coordinate 731, forward strand.
CTCATGTCATCCGCCATGCCCACTTACTTACTCGCTGGAATCAAGACTGCTCTTAAAACAATGAATTGTACTTACATGTAATGTAGTTCATTTGTTCTATATATTTGCGATTCTGTTGCATCATATATACTATTGTTTTTTTTGTACAGGGCTGTGATAAATTTCTTGTAATAAGCGTGCTTTAGAAATGCCTGCTTATTTTTATCACTATAATTATTATCACAATCATTATTATTATTAATAAGCAGCAAGGCACTTTCCACGTCTCATTATGCACAGCTCTGTTATGATTTATGTCTCATCATGAAATGACATTAATTGGACAGAGACTACTTTCCTAAAGCTGCAAATAATCCTAGAAGAGCAAATTGTACTTAACAAAAAAAGGAGAAAGAGAGAGAAATTGTGATTAGAATATGTAATTAATGATTAACTGTTCTTTTCCATTACTTATAATGCTCGTTAATATTGATCGACCTAGGTTTTAAGGGCAGAATTCCAGTACAACTAGAACAAAGAAAACTAAAAGACATCTTTCGTCACTGTATGAATCACATGTTTAACCAAACTGGAAAGTGAAGCAACATAAAGTATTGCCTGATGGTACCAAACTTCAGCAGTGACTGCTTCATTTAGACTGTCACAAAATTATGGAATTCCACGAACTGTCCAAACTGTCAAAGCACGAGACTGAAAGATCGACAGTGTTATTAGCTTTTTAATCTTTGCATGAACATTTTAATATATATATATATGTATATATATATTTTTTCTTTCTTTTCATTTCCGTCACTTTTTCGCTCTTTTAATAGGCTGGAATCCTGCATGTTTACATTCACTTTCCTGAAAAGTTTCTGCCTGTCTAGATGTCAAAACATCTCAACAAACTGTCTTTTCATTGCTATCCTGATATAGAGCAATAGGAGTTGTGTATTACCTCTTAATAATTTACTACAGTAGACTACACTAATATAATATTACTGTGATGACGAGGGGGAGGGGACGGGGAGGGGGAGGTCATACCCCCTTGCTATCCTTCAATTTATATATGTTATTCTGTTTTAACATTACAAGTTACGTCTGAGTGACAGGCATCTTCATCCACAACTAGACAATGTTCCATCAACACTTTACCGAGCAGAACCAGGACAGAAGAAAACATGAACTTATCATGATCCTGGAAGGCTGCCAAGTGCACACATTAATGTTTCAATGTTACCTTGCCTATCATTTTACCTTGTTTTTTACCTTTCCTTCTGATCTATGCCTGTTTAATATAACGTCACTGATATCTGTAATACCAGATAAGAATCTTCAAAACTCTCTGTATAGTGATTCATCTATGGTGGATGAATTTACAAATCATAACACACCTGCACACAAATTACATAAACAAAACTGAATGACTTCTATATTTAACAAGTTTTATATTTAACAAGGTCTGACACCCTAAACACTAGACTCTTGTGATGTATATATAATAAAACAGGGGCAGATTCAGATTTTAGACAGGAGGGGTGTGGCTCTGGGGTCATAGAAGCAAACCCTCATGTATGGATTACAACTTACATGTCGGGTGGCTGCCAATTCAACATTTTAACTTAAATTTGGAATCTTTCCAATTTAGAGAGTCATTTTATAGGTTCATGGTGAGGAAGTGGCATGTTTGTGGGTAGGGAATTAGATGGGGGATCACTACTTCTAGTCCATTTTCCTCACAAAAGACAGCTGTAAAACCTTCATTTCATACTTTACTAACTGTGCAAACTCTTTTAGAAAGAATAATAAAAAAGAATTTTGTTCACGGGTAATGCATTTGAAGCCACTTACCACAAATTGCTTAAATTTGTTTTTCATTTACTACATTGGAAAACTATTTCCTCACAATCGATGTTTTAACTAATCAACCTCATGTTGTTTACATACAAAATGCAATATCTATAAGGGAAATTTCAAATTTTGATCTCAAGGGTAAAAAAAAAAGAAAAAAAAGAAAAAAAAAACTTTTTTTAAGTGCTGTTCCCAATATTCTTCATTCTTTCCTAGCTCCAGGAAAAAAAAATTGTCTGCTGTCATTTTCTTCTACACATTCATGTCTGCATGAGCTTGTTAAAAGACCTAAAGCAAAGACCTAACTTACCAGTGACATAGATAGTTGTCACTTGATGACTAAAAAAAAGTATGACGCCTCTTCAGGGTAAAGAAAAAGTAATCATTTTTCCGCCACCGAGGAGCAAAGTAATTTCGAACAATGAACTTGTTTGTGTGCCTGGAAGGATACTTGATACCTTCCAGTGAGGGTTACTAGAGGCAACATTAAAATATGTTACACTTTACATATTAACAAACCCAACTGTTCAGGTTGATGCCACAAGGGTACATGTGCAGAGATAGAAAGAGAGAGAGAGAGAGAAGGGGGGGGGGGGGTCAATGACGTCATGAGGTGAAACCTTACCATCTCTTCTTTTCTAAAAAGTGTGCAATTGTTGATATATTTCTTCCTTGGTAAAATCAATCTCGTTACATAGTTCACAAATTCTTTGGGAAATTTTTTTTTTGAGAAATTGTGTAAACCCGCCAAAATGACTGGTTTGGGCATTTATGAATGATGGTACTTACCTGTCTTCTATACATATGCACTCCAATCTACCAAGCCTATGGCAACTGGTAATACTTTTGCATTGCACCCCTACAATGACCCTCTCTGGGTCATTGCCTTCTTTCTTCAAGCTCTACCCATTACTCAATTGATTTTGCAAGTTGCTCTCATTCCCTTCAAGTTTTATTTATTCACCGTTACAAATTACTTGCGGATGAATTAACTTTTACTCCTTTTCAGATTAGATCTAGGATTATTTACACCACTGAATAAAAACTACATATTCTTGTAGCTTGACAGACAGATATACATATATACTAAACTATAAACACATCACTGGGCTAACACCATGTCACAGATAAACCCAATCTACTAACTTAGTTCAAAGATTTTAATTCAAAACTCCTCAAGATGAAACACAGAATTAACCCCTACTTTGTTGATCCCTTTGTTGATCCCTTGTTGATCCAGAATTAACCCCTACTTTGTTGGCACCATGTTAATGTCACCAGCTATGCCATCTCCCACCACTCCTCCAAACTAAGGCTTAACTGTGATATTAGTAAGACTTATCACAGATGACACACACAAAAACACACAGGCAAAATGCATTGAAACTAATGTGCAAGTATATGAACCCTGCAATGGAGAGAATCTGACCCGAAAATGTGCTTTGACTGTTACATTAAAAATTTACGGTAAACTCCTCACTTACTGACAGAAAAAGAGAATATTACTAAAGATAAAAATTTTGAGTGGAAATCATTTGCAGATAGTATCCCAAATTTCTACCACACAGATGTTTGTTATAGGGCACAATTATAGGAAACAAAAGTATTCAATTTTGGCAATGTGTCAAAAATCAAACCACTGCACATATAAATACTCTTCCACATGACTTTTTCTAGTTCGCATAATTTAGCAGGATTGTACATCGTAAGAACGTTTTGCCATCACGTTCTCTGAATATTTCATGCTCTGCATCTATGATGTTTAAATCATTCTCCCCCGTGGCTATATGTACAGTATGCAAACACACATATCCAAGTCATGGCTCTGCAACACTGTAGAGTGCTTCGGTATTAAAAGACGGACGGACTGCATCAAACCCCTCTTGGGGCATAATCTGTCATTACTACGGTCATTTAATGTTTTTGATGACAATACAAATCTTTAACCTGATGCAAATATTTACAGACACCTTCACAAAGTGAACGAGGCAACTTTGTCAGGGAATAATAAGTGATGCAAAAGGGAGGGGGGGGGGAGGGGGAGGTGGATGATTTTCTAATGTCACCAAATTTCTAGCCCCAAGTTTAATTTAAAGTGAATTGGAAGCAAAGAGAATTTTCCCATGTTCTAAAATCACATTTACAAACATAACGCTTGAAGACACGAGATGATACATTAATGTTCAAGCTGAAAACAACCTGAGTTTTGCAATAATCTCCAACGACGACGGACAAGATCTTTTGCATTATTTAAAAGATCTAATGTAACGAAAACAAGCTGTGTGTTTCATATGACATCCTTCTTTCTTTTCTTTTTCTGCTAAAAGAGCAGAGAAATTAGGTTTTGAAGGGCCAAATAAAGTAAATTTGCAAAGTAAAAAGGACTAGCAATCCTCAGTTCACTGGATCAAATCCCATTCTAGCCTAAATTTCTTTGCACTTTTTCACCCGACAAATGTGTCATTGCAGAGTAGTTAACTCTTTAACTATCAAAAATTGCTTTCTCTTTCGAATACAACTTAGGTCAACCCCGTTTTCGGCTCTTTAAGAATAGGATCCCAAACTCACTGGTTTTCGAACGGTAGTTCGGAAAGGAAGCTGCGTCTCAGAAGTGGTAATCTATTACCAGTCATGTGGTTAAGGTAGATAGGAAGGTACATACACAGAGTGGCAGTCACGTCATTAAGAGAGGAGAGAAAGAAACCCCCCCCCCAAATGCAATGGAATGGCCTTGCTTTTGAAATCTTTAACTTGTCAGTCACATCGTAGCGGAATACTTTAATAATTGATGAAATATAACGGTATAACCGTTTCCTGATGCATACTATGACATCCCTCTGGCCAAACTTTTACTTATAATTATTCCACTAGTTTTCTCTCAGTTTGTAAGATCCTAACAAATATTAGGGAAAGCATTTCGATTGAACAATCCTACAGATTCTTCACCAGCCTAATCAGTCATTTTTACAGGACATACTGTACATTCGCACCCTTCGTAAGGATTTTCCCAAAAGTCCCCTGAGGCTGAAAATTGCAGGAGGAATATGTTCTTCTAACAACCCTTCAGTTGTCATAGTGACACTTCATTGCTTTAGAAACAGAATGTGTTAATCTCGTAAGAAGACAGAATCCCAATGCAGCTCCGATCGTCTGAGCAGCAGGCATCAAGTTTGGAGTCTTGCAAGGCCCTTAATTCACTTGAGAGAAGCGACTCCACCCCCAAAAGTGTTTCCACTTAAACTAGAGTGGGGGCCCATAACAAAAAATGTCAGTTCATATGAGAAAAAGACAAGGCCTACAATAGAGTTGTTTGTGCTTTTTCAATTATGAATTCTGTCACTGCAATAAACCAATTTGTAAACATACAGAACACTGTAGCCTCAGCTACAAGACAGCTGTTACTATGTATAATATCTTGTTACAACCTGTGGAGGTCTGTGTGGGTAACTAATTAAGGTTATAGTTATAAAGGGTTTTTTGGTCTTATCAAGTCCTTTTGGGTTCCTGGTTTCGACGTATGTGATTCGAATAAGATAAATTCCTAATTCAATTACTCAATAGAATATTTTTAATTCAAAGACATTCAACTATTGTTTCTTTCAGTCTCCCTTTGTCTTACAATTAAATTCACCCTCTTTGACATGTTCGATGCATAAATTTACTTTCCTTCTGTGAACCATCGTAAACTACTTCATCAACTGTTTGGGATACATTAACAAGAATCTTTTGTTCTCTCAACATTGTTGCTAACATTCATGGTTTTCTTTTCTTTTTCCATGTTAAAGCTGGTTTCAGGTGTCATCTTTGTTGATACACCTGTAATAAATTCACTTTTTGTTCTACATTAGAGCCATCATAAACATGGTTCATTCAATACTATGTTTGAGATATGTTTTAAAAGAATCCTTTTGTTACCCGAACTTTGTCATACACATTCACTCTCTTTTCATTATTAAAGTTGGTTAGTTCTAACAAAGATGTCAGCTTTGTTGATTCTTCCGTCAAATTTACTTTCCTTCTGCGATAAAACTAACCGAGACAGATTCATTCGAAACGCTGATTTGGGTTACAGTTCGTTATCAAGAATGTTATCTTCGTTCAACTTTCTTGTTCACTGTCTTTCAATCTTAAAGTGTGTTTGGCCTAAAAGAGATGTCAACCTTTGTTGATTCTTCTGTCAAACTTATTTTCCTTTTACATTAAACTGTAAACTGATTTTTGAGTCCAATGCGTTGTCTGGGATGCGGTAATCCTTTCTTTGAAAATCTATTTCGCTTCTACATTTATCCACCTCTTCTTCTCAGGTTGCTGTGATTTACAAACGATTTCTTCGCAGGAGCAAGAGTATGCACACAGCATAATATAAACAAATGTAAGATGTAATTATACAACCCCAGCAGGATAACGGATAAACCAATGGAAACGTGAAAGAAACAAGGTTTATATAAATATTTATAAAATTAACAATAAGTGTCTCATAAAGTATAAAAGAAAATTATTTCTCGCCCAGTTAGTTTTAACTTTTGCAAATGTACCATAAAAAAAAAAAACAGCAAATTTTGAATGTCATATTGACAGATGTTTTTTTTCTCTTAAATCATGTAACTTTGCTTCTTGCCGTAAACCCCATTCTTTTATGTTGATAATTTAGCAAAATGTCCAGGGAAACTGACATATATTTGTAACTCAAATTTAAGTCTCTGATTTCTCTGTCCTGGCATTCACACTTTCGTATCAGTTTGAGATTATCAAACACAAGTCTGCACAACTGAATATCTTCAATAAAACAACATATTTTACTACTTCTGAGAAATCCTCCAAGAAGGAAAAGTGGGATTATTTCATAGTCGACGGAGCCAAGGCCTTGTAAAAAATCGCCCCCGAGAGAAAGCGCTCAGGCATAAAATAAGAAAACCAGTAGGGAAATGTAGCACGGTTTGTGACATTTGCACAAGATTGATTTGACTGTAAATTGAAAGTTGCACACATCTACTATTTTCACACTGGGTACAACCAGCTGTCTTAGGTCACTAGTGAAAGTATTTTGTCCCAGAAATTTGTTCATCTAGCAATGATATAAATCTAACTCAACCAGAATTCTACGAACCGCATATCCAGTGTCAAACGAGAATAACTGAAATTTGACATTTTTTTCCTGATTTGGACAAGTTGTTTTGACTGAAATCTCATGTCGTTCTTAACCATGACAACTCAAAGTATTATTTGAGGAAAAAAAAGAGGGAAAGTAAAAGTTGACACGTTTGAAAGTTTTGACTTTGCATTAATTTGCATGTAATTAACATTATGCAAATGTATCTGAGCGTCAAGAAAGGTCTGGTTAAAATGGAGAATATATAATCAGGCAAATATCATTATTACGTTACCAAAAAACTATGGTTACTATTGATGGACGTTGCGATTCAATTATGATTTAGAAATGATTTGTTGTAGGTACTACAGTAATGCAAAATTTTGATATTCATAATATTGGTATGTTCCTGCTCAGTATCATCTGCCAGGTAAACCAGTATGGAAATAATGTTTCATACCGCCATCCATTCAATACCGAGGGACAAAAACTTGAGAATTGAACCAAATTCATCAATCGCAGCCTTTTAATATCAACTTGGTGGAAGGATGTTACACCTTGCTTTAGGCCGATCTAATTTTCGTTAATCTTTTTGAAGGTTTTGATAAACATGTTTACCCAAACAGAGATGAATGCTTTTAACAATAATTTTTTTTTTTTTTATATGATTTCAAATTTCCATATGGTTGTTGTTAATGTAGTCAATTCAATTGGTACAAACACAAGCATAGATCATTTTCTATGTACAGAGCATGTCAGCTACCAATAACAAGGAGTATAATTTGCTGTATAAAGAATATTTTTTAGCTATTTCCGTTCAATTTTGTTATGCCAATAAATATTTACCACTCTTAAATATTTAGATAATTAACTGGAAGCGGCATGCTATTGAATGTCAAAAGTTTTGTAATTATCTAATTTCCATTTTTTTTTAACATTAAATTAATATAACCTAATTTCTCACCATCCTGTTCATTGTCGATATACATAATGTCAGCTTACACAGTTGCTGTGCGGCCTTTGTGATTAGAGCAACAAACTTCTGGATTCAATATGAAAAGTGTCGGCATATATGACTAAATGTTGAGCCCCTTATGTAACTCTTAATTTGATTTTTTCATCCAACTTTCATTTGTTGAAAATATCTTGGATGGTGTCTTTAAGTTAGATCAATTTTGCAATCTTAGTTTGGTTACTTTCATGCTATTTTGGTTTGGTAAAATAATGGACCACAATTAGCCATAGAGTGGTGTAAATTTCTAGCTTCAACCAGTGAATTCATTTAACTTAATATCAGAGTTGATCTTGCCAAGGATATATAATTGCTTTTCAAACTAGTTACTCCCGCATTCCATGAATTACAAAGGTCAACTGTAAACCTGAAGATTAAAGAATGTCTTGTCTTCCAATCCTTCGCATGTACACCTACAGTTTCAATGTGAACATTTATAAATCAGATCCTGAATCATTGGTTAAAATAATTAAAAGAAGACTACATTTGCTTTTAGTAGTGGTTGTTTCATATTAAAGAACTCTCAGTAGATAAACAGTATCTATGCATGACAGAAGTCATTTGTGGACTTAACATTATGCAATATCATGTACAATTCCAATACCTAGATTCAATACCCATTCCAAGGGAGCCCACGCATTATTACAACTAGTTATGGCATGGTTAATGCATTATTACAAAGTTCAATTGTACTTATGAAAGCACTTAACAAAATGTGGAGTACTGTAAGTAATTTTCAGAACATTTTAAGCAATTAACAAATGCAAATTCCAAACTATCTAGAGAGGTGCTTGCAATTATTTTTATTCAAAGGCTCTGTAGCAGTGTTTCATTCAAATCGTATAAAATTCCATTGGAGGTTACAGTGTTATTCAGAAAGTCTACAGTAACAAGGGGATGGGGGGGGGGGGGTATCGTACGTAGTCCGAATAAAACTAGATTGAGAAAACATAGTCGGAATAAGACTAGCTTGAGAACAAAGTACAAGTAGAATACACATGCCCATTCTGCATAAACGGTCACTAGCTGAGATTTTCTTTTCGATATACTTCATGATGACCCACCTTAGCTGGCAAAATTATCAGAAATTAACTGTTCTGATGTTATTAAGGCCCCGATGCATTCTAAAACGTCGACAACTCTGGGACGTGTGTTTACAACGTACCATATCGTTGCTGTCAAGAGTTGTGAGTAAATACAAGTAGTTTGTGTAAGAGTCCCAATGTTCTGCTATTTTTAGTAACAGAAAAAGTCATTTCTTCACTGCTTGTTGTTACTTCCCTAATTTTCCTTTCTTCCCCATTCCTCTTCATTTTCTTTGTTTAAGTTATCTGTTTTGTCTTTTTTGGAGGCGTGGCATGGGGGAGGGCATCATTAAAGTAAAGGTCTTATCTGTAATAAAAACGACAAAATAAACTTGATTATTTTAAGACTCAAAACTTTTTCTTTATTCCTGCACTCGCAAAGTATTGATGGATTCTAATTACTGTTTGAGTCTAAGATCTCACCAACAGCTTCCAGAGTCAAAACACTATCTCTACTACTAAACCAACTTCGTCCTCTTTGACAGACGTCACGGTACTCTATATGTACTGTAACTGAGGAATCCATTACACATACCACTATCATACAGCAGTAAGGAGATCTAATTCCAGCTATTGGTAGAAGACAAATTTAATGAGAGTAGACAAACATTTACTATGTAGACAAATAAAAGTGAGAGGAATCCATCTTCTTTTCTTGGTTATTGTCTTTTTTTCTGCCTGTGTCAATCAATCTATCGAAGCTCGTATTTCTCGTCACTTAGTTTTACTTCCTTTCTGTTAATTTTCCTTTGGTACTAAAATCTCTCATCCTCAAAACAGCGCTTCTGGTTTGACGGATGGAAGACTTCCTGAGATATCTACATAGCATCCACGGAGAAAGAAATTAATCGATAAGTTGATCGGCGTTGTACTTTTCCAACATGTTTTCCCATTGTTCAACACGTGCCGTTAATTATACTTTCGATGAAGAAAGGGGGGGGGGGGAATTTGCCTCAAACTTTATTAACTTGAGGTTCTAAGGAGACACCATTTCAAGGATGTATGATTGATAAATCTGTTCGAGGACAGAGAGGTTCAGGTAAGAATGTTAATCTTCTTTAATCTACATTACACAGGCCAAGATGAACAAATCTTACCCTTGAACCAGATGTAAAAGGTTCAGATAAGAATGTTAAACTTATATTCCATTTAATTTTACATTTTTCTTCTTCTTATTATTATTAATATTATTAACATTATTCACATTATTAATATTATTAATAATATTAACATTATTAATATTATTAATATTATTATTATTAATATTATTAATATTATTAACAATATTATTATTATAATTATAATTATAATTATAATTATAATTATTATTATTATTATTATTATTATTATTATTATTATTATTATTATTCAGTCAATGAGCTCCAATATTTTTAGTTTTCCTCAATAAATTGCAAAACTTTCTCAAACTATTTTACTAGACTGTTGAAGACAAGGGAGTAGGGAGTAATGACCATGAAGTATGAAGACCCCTGAAATGGGATCCCACATCCTGCTACAGCGCCTCTTTCAATCAGTATGTGAGTCACAAGTATTTGTTTGCTAAACTAATATAAAAGACCTATCTCACCATTTCTGGAGATTGGTAAAGTGATCCTTTTACAGCTCTCTTTCATCAAATAAAGGATGAGTTTTCCTGACTTTCATTGAGGGAAAAACTTTTAAGATTAATCGATTAGATCATGCCACAGTGCTTATTAACATCTCCAATATCCCAGAAGTATATAATGATGCTTCCACTTTATCCATTTTTTATCAGTAAAAAGCAGTTTCAATGGACTCCAATATCCCAGAAGTATATAATGATGCTTCCACTTTATCCATTTTTTTATCAGTAAAAAGCAATTTCAATGGAGTCAATGAAATTAAGTCAGAAAGGTCATAGTGATAGGTCTGGGGTCAGATTCTGCAGTAGTGTCCCACGAAACTTACTAGTTACTTTGTCTGACTATATACCTGAGGAAACAAATTTTTAGGACTGTGTAATATAATCCCACATCTGGGACTCTGCACACTCTCATCCATTAAGATCTACCATTTATACCTTCATGCGCTTCACAAAATTTTCTGAAGACAACGGCCCACTTGATTTCTCATATTTTGTGACCCTGGACAGGTCAGGGGAAGGGGATGGAGGTAGGGGTGGGGTTGGAGGTACAGAGGTTCAAAGCAATTAGTTTTCAAACACCTTACAATCACTATGTATACATAAAGGGAAGTCTCACATTGACACCCCACCATTATCGAGCTTTGTTGCTTTGTTCATTACAAAAGTTAGCAATGACCATGTAGTGAAGATCCAGGATCGAGTGTTAAATTGAGGCCCCCCTTAACTATACTCTTGAGCAGAAGACACGACATTCATTTTGTACTATGCTACAATCAGCTTAAAATAGATTTATATTTGGTATGTACATTTGATCTAGCAAAGCAGGTACTTGTGCTTACGGCTGTTGTCCTGAAATTTAAATTCACTATCTACTAGATTCCATTACTTCTTTGATTAGCTGACAATGAGTATACAGTATTACACCTCCTCTAAACTCCCCCCCCCCCCCCACTCACAGGTCAACTCTTCCTACATACGTTTAAATTAAATATACAAAACTTTCATTAGACATTTTTTTCTAAAAACCCTGATTGACCTTTTAATTAATGTACTTTGTATAGCTAGAACAGAACAGACCTAAAAATATATCGATTGGTAATGTATGCAAATGACTTTAAATTATCTGAATGTTTATAATTGTACCAGATGCTATTTCTGATAATCTCAAGTACTCTTGTAACCTTGACTCTTCAATTAAATTTATTTGTGTTTTTCAAATTTTTTTATTGTTCATCTAAAACCAATTTTTTTAGATGTCTGTCAAGGAAAAGCTATGACCGTCAAAGTTTTCTCAACCAGTTTCTTGTACATCTGTTTCTCTTTTATTTTCATTGTTGGCTCCTGCTCCCTATTGTATCCTGTTTGTTCTTGTGAATTAACAATAGCAGGGGTACGTGTTATCATCATAAATACATTTACTGAAAACATTGTCATCATCCATTGTCTTAGGTAATTATGATACACAAATAAATTAGGATTAAATCTGTTATGTGCAGCCTGCAGTGACAGCCTACAATGGCAAGTTAGACAGACCTACAGTGTGTATGCCATGTACAAGTTTAGTCAGTAGTTAACTTTATGGTTGTTTGGTAAACTTGTGTACTGTATATATGTACAGTATACATCTGATTTTATAAAATACAAACTACAGTCAGTAACATTTCATTTTGAAGCAGCTTTTCATGTTTTATATGCAACAATTTCACGAAGCTAACCAAAGGAGTAAAACTCCAGAAAGGATGGCAAATGATCCTAGAATGTTTTTTCCATTTTCCGTTGTAATTATTCATAAGATAACGGACAACACACTTATTTTGGCATATATTTTACTATTGACTGTACTATACATACACTATTAATTTTTACAACATACTGTTTCGCTGCTTACTATGGAATTAACCTTAACGTATCACTATACTATAAGCCCAATTGACCTTGGGAAGACTGTTCTGTTTAAATATTATGTTTTCAATCAATTGTGAGTTCTGCACTATTCAATTAATACCCAAAATGATTGTGTCCTACATTATCTTCACATTAGCAGAATTAAGCATAATTAATTACTGCTTTCTCTCCCTAGAGAGATGACTGCAGTAAAGAAACACTTCTCTGAAATCCAAATTAATCTACAAGGCAGCTTCCAGAATTCTTTGAGAAACGACAAAGGTACTACAATAAGAAAAAACTTGTAGTTGCCTTGAAAACTGATTAATATGACATCAATTTTAATGTTGTCAAATTAAAATGTTCTTCCCTCTGGGGTATATTAAACCTTGCGGCTAAAAGTGCACTTAACCAGTTGCTTTGCTGGCAGAAACTCACTCGCAGAACAACAAGCATTAATGTTTTGCACTTGGGTTTTACTAAATGTTTCAAAGCAGAAAGAGTACATAAATATCCTAGCGGGTACAATACTGTATACACTTCCTACAGTAAACCCAGCACTAAATGTTATGCAATCGATATGTAGAACACATGCTGTAAAAATCATGCGGGATTACATAAATATCATACAGGATAATGTATTCCCTTCTGACAGAAAAGAAATTATTCGAAATGGTATGCAACAATTGGGATGTATATTAAAGGGTGTGAAGACTCGCGCAAAAAGAAACGTCTAATGCCGGTAATCTGACCTAGTTTCGAATGAAGTTAACAGAAGTATTAGACACCACCATCGATCCCAGAAAATACACACACAACTTGCTACCGTCGGTAATTAGACACTAGTGTACAGTAAGTACATACAGCTGCGGTCAATACCCACAGCACAGTGTATAAACGATACAGCGATGGACATCTCAGGTCCAGCTGAAGATAACAAGGTATCACGTTTCATTACTGTCCGCATTTTGTAGCGACACGAACAAAACGTCACTTGCAAGCAACAGAAAGTTAACTTTTTCAGATGGCCACACGGTTTGGGGCGAGTCTTCAATGCCTTTAAAGGAATGTTGTAAGGCAGATGGGTGTGCTTAAACATATCCTAGTGGGTACATATAATATGTATGTATTATCTCTGTATGTACTCCATTTTTAAACTGTCTATGTGTATATCTCCGGGGACATGCAAACTGTGCAATCTGTGTACTCAATATTTCATAGATACTACATGGCCCAATAAGTGACAATGTCTGCAGAGGTGTATCAGGGGACAGAGAGGGGGATATTAACAGGGGACAAAGTTACCTTTTGTTTTGAATATGAAAAGGAAATCTTCCCTAGCACCATCTCATGAAACACCGAAGAGTCGGTTATCAGATCAATTTCTGTATGGATTTAAGTTCAGGTGATAAACTGGCATGGATAAGGGTGAAAATAAGATTAGAAATGTGATGACTAAAACCAGATCAATGGCAAGATGTTGGCCTGACACGTGACGTAAGGGTAATAGAACAAACACATTACAGTTGACACAATGCTATCAAACATCGCCCCCGTTTACAAAAACCAGATCTGTACATGTAATGCTTCAGCACAAGAACTCGTTTAGAATCCTCTTCATAACAAGTGCTTTGAAAATACATTGAAAAGAGAGTAATTAACCTTGTTTTAATAATTAGAAACCTGAATGTCAGCAGGTTAAGATGACAGGCCGTCCAATCAACAGGTGAGAGGTTTAACCAGGCTATCATGAAAGTGATTTACAGAACTTTGAAGGACTTGACATTTGAATAAATTTTCTTGCTCGAGTCTATTTATAAACATAATTATAAATACAAGAGAAAACAGTTTTTTAGGAAATATGATAGAAGATTTTGACGAATACGAAAGCAAAACAAAGCCTGACAAATCTCTCTCCACGTCCATCTGATTCTTTGCTAAAAAGGTTTATTGTGAAGATTACACGAAAAACACAACATGTAAGTAAAATAAAAAGGCTACTAGAAATAATTGCAAATTTATGCCTCTTTAAACCTGCCATTAACCAAAGGTATTAAATCTTACACAGTTAAAAGGCTGCTAGTCTCTGGGTACTATCAAAGTATCAAGTCCCTTCTTTGAAATTAAAAACATCCTGGAAAACCTTGAAGGATAGTAATGAGAGTGTTGCGAATATATATATATATATTAGTACAGTAAGCTATCTACCTGAGATGATTCTAATCATGTAGATTTATTCAGAGTGAGAGATGGTTGCAGGGAATTAAAATCTGACAGTAATTAGATGGAAGTGCGGCATTACATCGAAGAACTTAGCGTAGGGTTCTTTAAATTCATTAAAACCTTGATTCAAGATTACGGTCCCTCTGTAAGATCAGAAGATGGTGAAGGCAATTATGAAAGAAAAATCTCAGACAGTGTCAGAGCTACAGTAGCTTCATGCCGAGAGGATGAGGAGGTGAGATGAGGATGAGGAGGTGACATTCACTGGAGAGAGAAATGAAGGAAAAACAAGCCACCTCTGTTGATGGAAACATTTAATTTTTAACTTTTTTCCTCATTTGAGATGTGACTGTTTTAGATGGTTTTTAGGGATGTATGAAGTGTTTACTTCTTTCCAACAGCTACAAACTCAACAGAAATTTAGAAAACCAAAGGGGATTATAACAGCATAGTTTAATTGCCAAGGGGTTTTCATTTTCATTTGTTTATTACTTTGTGGGGGAGATTTGTAATAATATGCATCAAACTTGCCTTTTGTTCTCTCTTAATATTTAAAGGCAGCTTCCTCTGTATTTCGTCAACAATTTGACAAAAACTATTGATTTATATTTGTAAACTGCAACAACACAACAAACCAACAATTGATCAATCTACGACAAACAACTTGTTTAGTTTTTCACCAAAGGTTAATTAATTAGCTAGTAAATACCATAAGTGAGAATATCTCATTGATTCTTAGCATTTTGTCATCAGACACATATTTTGTTTTATAACTCATGTATATAGCAAGCAGAAGAATTGCAATTTTTTATTCATTGATTAATAGAAACTGAGCTATTCAAATTGATAGGTAACATTGTTATCAGATTTTGGTTATCTAACAGCACAAAAATTCATCCAAATGGGGTATGCCCCCCCCCCCCCCAAAAAATGCTGAGTACTAAGGCAATGTGTCAAGAGTCCACACTGTGGGAGCTGTTTTAATAATAATAATAATAATAAATGAGACTTATATAGCGCCAAATCAGTAGACAAAAGTCACTGCTCAAGGCGCTT
>JAAAKB020294144.1:0-16530 GCA_010014835.2 Apostichopus leukothele
ATTTTGGAAATATGTTATATATACACCCTTTTGTATCCGGGGGAGGGTCGGGGCAATTAAAAATAAAAAAAAAAAAAATAAAGCCCCCCCTAAGCCCCCCCCCCCCCCCCCAACGAACTCAAATAGAAAGAAAAATACTTCTACTTCGTGTGATTTCGTTAGGCTAAGCTATTGCAGCTGCCAGCTGGGTTTGATTTTTCTTTGATTTGTTTTACTCATGTTAGTATGTACTGCGGTATAGCATAATATGTTCAGACAACGTTTGATAATGCATGCCTTTTACATCTTCAATATCTTTGTCATTTCAGATCCGTGGGAATACAATCTTGTATCACCTTGGTCACTGGGAGTAAGTTGTTTTGATATCACAAGTCGCTTTCACATGTAACGAAAAAAGACTGAATAGGAGCAAACTAAACTTCATTCACAAGCCATGCAGGTTAAGACTGTTTTCATATGTATTTCATATGCGTCGTATTGACAGATTATATATAAAACTTCAAATATTAAACAGGTTCTTGTATCATGAATGTATAGCTATAAACATATATTTCTTTGTTATATCTCTTCCAGCTAACCCGCCAGAAATAAACTTTACATCTTTGGAACCACCGAATGGAGCTTTACTCATTCCAAATGACATTTCAGTGGTATTTACTTTTGACCAAGAGGTAAGTCTTGATGGCTTCACTTGTCTTCTACTACATAATGAACACATCAGGCTAAATATATGAAACCTCATTGTCCTGATATATAAAATATTCATAACCTAATTTGCATCACTTTGAAACAGTTTAAGCTTATCGATAGTCAAAACATCACTACCCGAAAGCAATGAAAGCACTGAAATTCACTATACCTTAAGTTTGATCCTCAACACTTCACCATGGTAATCATGTGCGTTTTGCCTACATGCACTATAGATTGTTCGACCCACAAGACCGACCTATATTTCAGTTTATGATGAAACTGATTCGCTCGTCTACCAAGTGGATGCTGAATTCTCTCAACAAGTTGAATTTCTCGATGACAGTAATGTTGCATTTGTCATCCCACGAAGAGTCCTTGTAGAGAAACGTTCTTACTATATTCTAATGGATCCCGGAGTTGCAAAATCTACATCATTCTGTGGCGTTGAATCACCACCAATCACAGACGTTACTCTCTGGACGTTCACGATAAGTAAGTGCTTCTTGTACTTTCACAGAAGGAACCTCAGGCTTCCCTCCACCCAACATCCTCCCCCCCCCCCTTACCCCTCATTCTCATTTTTCATTTAAATAACTAAATGGTAGATAATTCACTTAGTGAACTCATGGCTTTAAGTTGTGAGGGCTCTGGTATGGAAACTATCCTAGAGATATCTTTGCTCCTTCACAAGTTTTCCCAGACTGTGCTCAGTTGTTTCTGTTCTACGTGTTAGGTATTTGCAAGGAGTTGCTCCTTGGACATGAATGAATTGTTAAGACAGGAACATTACATTCAAATAAGCATTTATACTTGTCATTCGCAGGAGATGTGACACCCCCGGTGCTTGTTTTCAACAATGTACCATTTAGATCAAATGAAAACGTTACCATTGAATGGAGCGTTAATGAACCAGCAAATAGCACCTGTACCTTATCATCACCTACTGGGACAAGTCTTGTCTTTTGTGGTCAGTCATGGCGAGGCGATAGTCTACGAGAGGGTTTCCATACGCTTTATGTGACCGCCACGGATACGTCTGGAAATATCGGCACGACTAGGCAGATCACTTGGTTCGTTGGTATGTATTACACAGGATTACTTAGTGTTACAGCTGGGGACAGAGGAGAAACGACACAGTGGATTCTGCCAAATAACTTTACGATGCAGCTTTGCACCCCTGACCAACATCATTGCCAAATGTACTCTAAGTATTGCTTCCTCCACTCAGTGAAAGTAAATAATGTATTTCATTTGATTCGAAACAGTTCGCCCCCCCCCCCTCCCCCTCAGATACTTGTTCGTATCAGTGTCAGTAATCTGTGAAAAGAAATCAAGAAGAAATGAATCAATAAATGTTTGGAATTTGAAACAATCGTTTGGAAAGGTGCAGGGAGAAATGATAACGGCAATGGTAACATTCGTAATAACGATGACAGCGTTACATCCTAGACAGAATTTATGATAGTTTAACTGTTTTATCTAATCTGTCTTGTAGATACAACTGCACCAGAGGTTGAAATACTCATGAGGCCTACGGATTTTTCCAACAATACCAACGAACTACTCTCTTTCCGTTGCGCTTCTTTCCGGGACACTTGCCAGTTCGTATGTGGTTATAACAGTTCCAATTTCGAGCCTACCTATCATCCTTGTACAAGTCCGTACATGATATTTGGATTGATCAATAACATTCAGTATCAATTTTCACTAATCGCTACCGATGATGTTGGTAATACTGGTGAAGAAGTCACCATCACCTGGATTGTGGGTGAGTTCATTAGTTTCACTGAGCTAGGAATTGGATTTCACTTGACAAATATCGTCGTCTTTTAGGGAAGTGTATACAATATTTATATAAGATGAAGGGACAAACATTAAAAGTATAACAATGTGTCGCACATTTGATTTCACCGATCAGTAATAAAACTTTGTTTTTTTGTTGTTGCGATTATGTGCTTTCTTTGTGAGCGTTTTATTCCCAGCATTAAGAATATGATCGTTATAGTGACTTATACAGCAATATGCAAAAGATTCATAACTATCTTAACCGATTTCCTTTAAAGACTGCAACGACGTCTAATTTTCATGTTTTTATGACAAATCCTTTTTTGCTGTGCTTTATTTGCGAGAAGATTAATGACAACAGGTAAAGTTCTTTGGCGTATCCTATCTTAAAGACTGACGTGTGACGTCGTGACCTTTATAATTGCTAGAGGCATCATCTTGCCATCATGAATTTTGTTCCTGCATGACATGAACGCTATCTTGATGGTTTGGAATATAATACGCCTGACTTTTTCTTTTAGATAACGAAGCACCAGTTGTTTCAAATCTTTCTACCGCCTTTGTATCATGTGGAGCACCTACTCATCCAAATATCACCGGTGTTCCGATCGTCACCGATAACCAAGACTTTGCTCCGTTACTAATGTTCGTCGACGATTTCACACCTGGCTGTTCCATCAGTCGCGTTTGGAGAGCAACCGATGCGGCAGGCAACTCAGCCACTTCTCGTCAAAGCCTTGTCATCGATGTCATTTTACCACCGCAGATCAATATTCCAGCCTTTAGATTACTGGCGTGTGACGATAATCTGGAATCTGAGTTAGATATTTTGAACTCACAGCAGGTCGGAACACCTGTCTTTCACCCTTGTGGTCATCCTCTTCGAGTTACCTTCTCTGATGATGTTGTCGTGAAGCAGTGTGGATCTGAATTCACACGATTTTGGACGGTTATGGATGACTGTGGTAATGTAGTTGGAGCACAACAACGCATCCAAATACTTGAACTGGTGTTGCCAGAATCACCAGCTAATGGGGAAGCTAATGTGGCTCTGACAGCTTCTTTAAGTTGGCCTAGTTATCCAGGTGCAATAAGCCATCGAGTTTACATTTGGCGTTATGAAGAAGAACGTCCAATGGAACCCGCAGAAGAAACAACTGAACTGATTTATCGACCCTCCTCCTCCTCTCCCTATCCGCATGGCGCACGGTTGCTATGGCAAGTGGAATACGTTATCGCAGGTGAGGTCACGATTGTACCAAGTCCTATCTGGGGATTTATCACTCGAAGCTTTCCTGACTTAACTGTCGGTGAGATCGTCATACCAGATTTTGCGTTTTCAGGCCAAGCGATCGCGATCTCATGGGAGGTGAGCAATGTTGGGCAAATGGGAGTACCTGGAACTCGCCGATTAGACTACGTCTATTTTTCGTTATTACCAGATTCCACTGATTTAGAATTTTCGAATTTTGAATATGTGGAAAGATTTGTTGATCCGGGTGATGGACATATTGTGACCTCTACATGGATACTTCCAGAAGACATGGTTGGCACCTACTTTGTTTTTGTTGAAACTGATGTAAGGAGAGCAGTGGAAGACATCGATAGGTCAAATAACTTAGTACGCTCAGACGGTACGGTTGAGATACGCTTAACGCCTCCCCCAGACCTACAGGTATCCGACGTAATTGTACCATCTTCTTCATTTTCTGGTAAGTTTCTTCATATTTCTAGATCTAAACAGTAATTTGTTTGTCTTCTTTGTTACAACTACTTTTGTCAGTGACCTATGTACATATGAGAAATAAATTGAATTGAATCTTTTCGCAACAATTTTAAAAACACTCATTGCCTTAAACAGCTTCCAGTCAACACTACCAAAACGTAAAACGTATAGAGGTAGGAATATATAACATGGGATCATGTCGGCATAATGATAATAATATTGTATTGATTACCACCAATAGTCACTCTAATAGTGTTACAATTGTGTTTTACTGAAACTGAAGTTTTGGAACTGTAATGAATAACAACAAGAAAGCTCAATTTTCTTGACCAATTCTGAAAAAAATTGAGTAACTACGGATCGGTTTCGTCAAAAATGGTTTTGTCACATATTGTTCTTCATCAGGACTGGAAATCGAAGTTAGATGGTCTGTGGATAATGTTGGCTTTGGTGTCACTAGAGGCGCCGTATGGTTTGATCAAATTTCCCTTTCCTCCGATGGGGTTCTGGACAGACAAGACCATCGACTTGCGACGGTCAGACACGACGGTATCCTCACTGTTGGAAGCGGCTACAGCGGTATTGCTACAGTGACGATCCCAGCACGTGTGTTTGGAACCTTTCAAATCATCGTAGAAACTGACGTATTCAGTTCTATTTACGAGCACGTATTTGAAAACAACAATGAACTGAACTCCATGGTAATCTATTTTGTTCTTTCTACCATGTATAGGCAAAGACGGCTTCCGTGCTCCATTCCTGTCAAGTGAAATTCGTCTTTCAACAAAATTACACAATTTTCCATCACGATACGTGCAACACAAAGAAGACCGTGAAAAAAAGAAACAATATTCCACAAATTTAATATCCTTCTGTCATTTGCTATTACGGTTTTTACTGGCAAAAACGACGTCTTGTCATCATCCCTGCCAATCATCCGTTACTTGTACAGGAAATGTTTGATATCCCTCAGTCCATGTTGTTATCCTTGCTAACACAACAAGGTGAAGGTTGGGGGGGGGGCAGTCGGATGGGTGTGAAGTTCAGACAGTCAAACTTTTCTAAGGTCAAAGAGAACAGTTGAAATGAAAGATAGTTTAACAACTAATAGTAACAACAACAACAGATAAATGAATCCACTCTGAGTAGTTACTAAGTAACTACACTGTACGACTGTTACCATGGAGATGTACTTTTCTTGGTGTCAGCCTCAACAGCGTCACATTTAGACTATGAAAAACCTGCAGTAAGCACCAAACCACTGACTATATGGTTTACACATTTTCATATGAGAAATAATGTCATCAGAATGATTATTGAATTATTTTCACAATGGTATTTCTTTATTTTTTCCACTCCCTTAGAATATATCTGTCATTCTGAGCCCCCCTGCTGATTTCACTGTCACCAACGTAACTGTTCAGCCCAAAAGAGCACAATCGGGAGAAGCTGTAAACGTAAGCTGGGAAGTGCGAAATGCTGGAAATGGACTTCCCGATTCTAGCTTTTGGTACGATTCAGTGGTAGGTGACACTTGTTCTTGTATTTCTCCTAGTAAAGCTGTATTGTTTGTTTGTAGTGTCGACTTGTTCTCTACTTTCACTTTCTTCTTACACCGATGTATTCCATATTCATTGTGTAGTAATTAACGTCTAGGTGCCTCAACCAGTAATTGCAACAATCATGGACCGTGATTATCATTAGAATCAAATCTCATTTCATTTTCATCTGCAGGTGATAAAACAAGCAGATGGTCGAGTATTGCAGACAGTTGGTTATCGGTTTATATCAGAAGACTTATCTCCATCTTCGTCTTATCAAAGATCGACAACATTCTTCGTACGTGACATTTGGACAACTGGAATGTATCAAATTGAAGTGGCGACAGATGTAACTAATAGAGTCTTTGAATTTGAATATGAGAATAACAACGAGGCCTCCCAGAATATGCAAATTGTCCAAAGCTTGGCGGATTTAGTAATTTCGGATGCAAATGGTACAGTAAGCCTGAACCTTATCAGTGGGGAATCTGTCCTCGTACTGAACTGGAGTGTAACAAATGCTGGGCCAGGGGCGACTCGCGGCGATCGCATCATAGATACAGTGGTAGTGATACAATGCAATGGCAGGTGCGTACGAAGAACTCTTGGAAGCGTTTTCACTATGACGAATCTTCTTCCAGAATCCAATTACAACGTAGCAAATAGAGAATTTCGTATCCCGAATGGAATTAGTGGAAACATTAGGATTGAAATAACCACATTGTTTAATGGTTTGGAAAGCGGGACTGGTAGTAACGTGATCGATATTTTCCTCACCATACCATGTTTGTCACCTCTGTTGGAAACACGTAACTTGACAATTTCTAACGCATTTGATGAGTTAGACTCTTTCACGGCAGGAGAAGAGATTAAACTAACATGGTTTACTGTTAATGTTGGTAACCTCACAGCGTTAACCAACAGTGTAACTGCGATTGTGTCGTTAATATCTCAAAAACACTATCCTCTTCGTAATGTGCTATTGACATCTTCTCTTGTTCCCAGTGACTATTTACAAGTTAACATAACGGTTCGTCTTCCACTGACTGTGAATGGTATTGTCTCATTTACTGTATCTTATGAACAGGATGAGTCTGTTTGTGTCTCTGTTTCGCCAGTATACTTTGGTCCATATTCCATTAATCCGCCGCCAACGCCAAGCTTAGAGGTTTCCGACGTCGGCTGGGAAATTTTACAGTCTGGAACGGCCATCTTTGTCAGTTGGCGGGTGACAAATGTAGGAAATACAATGATTGCTGAATCCGAATGGTATGACGAAGTTACTCTAGTTTCCGACATGGGTTTGGGTACAGACAATTCCTTCAGCCTTGGCGTTTTTCCTACTATTGGACAGATGGAAACTGGACAGTCTTACAGCACTTCCAAGACACTTCTAGTTCCTCAAAATTGTGCTGGTACTGTATCCGTTGCTGTCACAAATACATACGAATTAGTCCCTGGAGAGCCGTTTCCACTAGGCACAGCTGTGGCCCAAAGTAGAGTGCTTTTGACGCTTCCAGAACCTGGTGTACCTGACCTTGCAGTAACTAATATAACTGGATTTCCTTTGAATGTTTCATTTGGGTCTTTTATCACAATTCGTTACGAGGTTAAAAACATGGGTGCTTCAACGACATCGTCATCTTGGACTGATTGTATATACCTGGTTCAACCGTTCTTTGAAGAACTAGTTGTGAAGTTCACACGAATTGGTGTCTTAGACACCAATGACAAATATATTACCACTGTCGGGTTAAGAATCCCCTTTGCTTTGAACGGTTTGGCACAAATTCAGGTTGCCACTGACGTGACATTGCAAGAACGAGAGTCAAATCGTGAAAACAATGTTAAACGTAGCAGCCAGTTTAACCTCTACGAAGGACCAAGGGGTGATCTTGTAGCTGCCATATCTTCTAGCGCTTTGGATTTAGGTTCTGGTGAACCTTTCACTTTTCGGTACAATGTGACAAACGTTGGACCTGCTACCATTGAGAACGCATGGGTTGATGCCATTTATCTCAGCCAAGATTCAAGTGTTGATCCATTCGATACTAGACTTTCATCATCACCCACTAGTGCAACGTTGGCGTCTGGAGACACATTCCAGAAAAACGTAGAAGTGTTCCTTCCATTCGACCTTCCTGCAGCGACGTACTATCTTATTGTTGATGTAGATAGCAGAGGTGAAGTATTTGAAGAGAATGAGAATAACAACATAGACCAAATGACGTTTGATATACGCGGCGGATTTTCGTCTGATCTTGCAGTTACCTCAGTAAATGCTCCAGTGACAGCTTCGTTTGGGGCATCGATTGCCATTGACTGGGTTGTGGAAAATCTTGGTCTTCAAATGGTGCGGGGCTACAAATGTGACACGGTTTACTTGTCTGATAATGAAGAATGGAGCATCATGGATTATGAAGTCGGGCGTATTTGTAACTCATTTTCACTTGATGGATTGTCAAGTGTTCCCTTGAACACAGATATCTTCTCACTCGAAGCCCAAGTACCACTCGTCCCTTCCGGGGAATTATACACAATTGTTAGAACACGTAGCAATGTAAGGGACTTCCGTTTAGAGAACAACATCGGAATTGACGACAACGTAGTGATTGTGTCTCTACCGCTCTTGGAACTTGACGTACCCCTCTCTGCCCAACTTGAATTCATGCAGCGCTTAGCGTACCGCATTCCATCAGTACCGTCTGATGAAACCCTGATAGTCAGTTTAGAAAGTACATCTAATTTTGGCGTAAACTCTTTGTTTCTTCGATTCAATGATGTAGCTTCTCCGCATCTTTTTGATTCTGCAAGCCAAGGGCAACTCTCTGCCAACCAAACAGTCATTATCACTCCGACTAGGCTAGGAGAGTATTACCTTTTAGTGCAGAATAACGGTGTATTAGATAACAGAGAATCTAACAACCCCTCTACCATAACGCTTTCTGCAAAAATTGCAGCGTTTGAAATTATGGACATTAAACCAAGGCAAGTCGCCCCTCTCGGTATGGTGACCATTTCGGTGGAAGGGACTGTATTCCCAGAAGATATTTATGCTAAAATTAGAAATAGGGAATCCGGATTTGAATTAGACGCAGTTCAAGTCTTCCGGTTTTCTTCTCAGGAACTGTTTGCAACATTTGACTTGTCAAGTACAGACGTCGGGTCATCTTTTGATCTAATTCTGAACAACGTGGCCGAATTTCCCGAAGCATTAGAAATGATCAATGGAACACAGGGCACAACAACAATTTCTGTAAACAATCCGACTAATTTAAGGCCCTTTGAAATTGGCATTGTTGATGTTGTTATTTCAAATACCGGCAATACAGATGTTCTTTCCCCCCTCTTAACTCTAAGTGTTACAACCCCCGGAGAAGTGCTTTTAATAAATGGAGGACCAACTGCTGATTGGTCGCCCTCTCACGTTTTCTTTGGCTCTCCTAGCAAAGGCCCTGCTGGTGTCTTAATTCCTGGATCTTTTGCAAGGTACACCTTTCAGGTGCGGTTGTTGGATGTTATGGGAACGGTGAATGTTAAAATTTCATCAATATCTTCTGATGACGAATCGATACCAAATTTGTACGCCGACGACAAAGATTTTTATCGTCCATTAATGTACAGTGATGAACGCTGGAACAGGGTGTGGGATATATTTCTTGAAGCCACCGGCCCATCTCATGCAAGTTTTATGCGGCAAATGTCTAATGTGCTTAACCAACTTTCCGTGATCGGAAGCAGAGCTCCTTTGTTGGAGCAGGCTATGACATATCAACTTGATTTAATCGACGGTTTTGGAGATCTTAGTGCTGTTGATGTTGACATAGTAGATATACAGGAACTTCGAAATGAAAAGGGGCTATTGACGTTAGAGTATACCAGAAATTTTGACTCGCGTTTGTCAAGTCGAGCAGTTGTTGGAGCATTTGGAAGAGGCTGGAAGTCATTGTGGTGGTAATTAGATTTCTACCTTTTTTGAACATTTTTGGCCATATAGATTAGTAACATTCATTGAGATCATGAAGACCTTTCTTTAAAAAAAATAACACTTGTGCTATGATCATGTGCTATGGATTTTAATTGAAATGCCTTCCATGTGACTGTCAGAAGTAACTCTGAATCCTTTTAGGTTATTTAATTATAGCTGTAGTTAGACAACTTGGAATCAGCTACCTTTTTGAAATGACAAACATGATTAAGTGATATTGGTCAGATGAATTTCAACTGCGTTTGGCATGCTTTTAGGCCACACAAAGCCACGAAAACCTGTTTGTGTCATTGATTGTAAAATATAATTATACAGTTAGATTTTCGTTCTCACTGTCTATTGCATTTGCACTTTATATTGTCCCAAAGTTCATAGACATATAGTCCATTGAAAGTAATTGTAAAGTCTGTAAGCGCGGAACTGTACGTACTTGTTTATAATTGCACGCGAAGTTTAAAATGTGTTGAACCCATGTCAACTGTTATCTTTTTATCTTAGGAATTTAAAGATAGTATCCGTGGAAGAAAAATCTTTGATCTTGGAGCAGGAAAATAATTTTTTTGAGTTCGTGAGAGAGAATAACGATGGACCATATACCAGCAGCAGGGGCTCCATTATTCTTAACGGAACAGGTACAAATAAACTGTGTTTCTGAGAAAAAGGGGAAGGGGAATAACTGTACTTCTGAAATGTTGTGTTATAGTTTTCGGATGTTTGCTTGCAGAATGAACGGTACGCTGCAAGCTGAGACGAAGTCTACGGCGTTAGGAATAATTAATCCACACCTACAGCCTCTTTCTATTCTTAAATATTTTTTTATTATTTTTATATTGAGTGTATACTTGATCCTTATGAAAGGTACTGTTAGTAATGCCATATGCCCAAGCTTTAAATCCTGGACCACGAAACTCGGACGTTCTCATTCAAAAACCAAGTATGGTTGTGGTGAATATGCATAACTACTTAACTAATGGAGTATGCCCGCTTCACTTTACAGATGGGTGGTTGAACCGCTGAAAGAATGTGTTGAGAAACTTATCTGAACAATGTTATTATCCCTTTTTATAAAGGAAAATTATATTATGTTACTTTATACTTTTCCTTAAAGGACTTCCAAACATTTTTTGTGTTCAATGTAAATAGAAATGCGTATATATAACCTCCAGGTTTACCGTAACGTATGTAACAGCCTTTTCTCCCAAAGTTTTGATTAATATTTTCTCCATCTTTCACGACTCCCTTTCAGACTTCCTTTACATTGATGCCATTGCATTAGGTGGGTATTTGTACGCATTCGATTCCACAACTCTGGCCTTGAAGTACATTGCCTCCTTCGAGGACGATACCCGATTAACCTTTGAGTGCAATGGAGACAACAGACCGGTCGAAGTGATTTCATCTTTTGGCTCTTCATTAACCGTATCCTACACTGCGTCTGGTTTCGTACAACTAGTAGAGGCTTGGGACCGTCGTGGTAATATGTACAGTTCGGCTAGGTTAGTAGTTCAAAATAACAACATGTCCAAAAAAAATTTCAGATTTCCAAATTCTGTGAATAGAGCACATAGAATACATTTAAATGCAGTGACACTTGAGGGTTCTGCAAATACATCAGGCGTCAACTAGGCGACAGAAAGTGAGATTTCTAGATGTATTTTCCACTTAAGTTATAGAACATGTTACAGTAAATTGATTGGTTGTATTTAATATTGCAATCTTTAGTTAAATAAAATTTCTTAATATATAATTGAATGAATGTAATCTTGGGCTTCCGTGCGATCAATAGTGATTAAAGACCCGGTCTGAAACTGAAAGAACGGAAACCATAATTTCGATTAATTACAGTCATAGGTTGATCACAATACTCCGTATATCTAGTAGAACAGTTCTTATCTAGCAATCCAACTTGCTTCTTCACTTAATGATAATCGTACCATGCTTCTAACACAGCTATACCTACGACCTTACCGAATCCTTCCTACTATCGGCTAGCGTCAATGGCGACACAGTATCGTATACCTACGAAAGTGACGGCGCTGTTTCATCATTTACCGACGCAAATGGTGTAAAGGCAGCTTATTCTTACAATGCATATGGTATTTTAGATAGTGTGAAAGTCTTGGATCCCAATGGCGAAATTTACGCCGAGTCGATTATTACGGACTTGCGAGACGGGAGAGTGAATGTTATCGACTACCCAAGCAACCTGACTACAGATTTCACCTACGATATCTCGGGTAACACTGGTTATATTCACATCAGAGGCGAAAGTGCTGTGAGGGTAGTTCAAGATAACAATGGGGGTTCTACGACTCTTATAGGTGATCATGTGAGTAAAAATAGTCGTAAACAAGTACGAATGTTATAAAACATCACTAACACATACAGAACGGGTTTTGCTTTCTCAAACTGCATGATTGAACTTACTCTACTCTGGAAAATCTTATCAGTCTCTTCTTTTAGACAAAATTGATTTGTTTTCCCACAGCCCTATGTATCTCTCTCCATCTCTCTCTCCACCTCTCTCTCCACCTCTCACCCTCTCTACATCTCTCTCTCTCTCTATATATATATATATATATATATATATACATACACACAAAACAAAAGGTTTTGGTCTAGCTATGTCCTTCCTTTAAGGCATTAACCAAAGCAATTTATACTTTTATTATAAATAAATAAAATAAATAAACTCTAAACTGATAAAAACATATTGCACCATTAAATTGGACAATTCATTGATGAACTACAAGCAATTGTGAATACTTTTTCTTCTTCTTCAATATTTCAGGTTGCCGAGAGACGCGAGTACGATATCGAACAAAACATCCATCGTGTCTACGATGGTAATGACGACGTAATTACATCCACTAGAACATCTTTCCAGCCTTTTACTGAGTATATAGATGGGAATAATAACCGGTATGAATACAATCTAGACGAGGAAACGAATACTGCATCAATTGTTTATCCAGATGGTACTTTTGAAAACAGAACCTTCAACGAAAACGGATTTTTGGTTGGAGGGCGTGATCGAAACGGATTAACATCATCCTTTCAAGTAAACGAGGAAGGAGCTACAGTTGAAAGAGCCAACGAGCAAGACGATGATGTATTCTTCATGTACAATGACAGAGGTTTAGTGACGGAAGCCACAAATGGTGTCGGCACTATTAAGATAACATATACATCTTCTGGAGCGCCAAGAACGGTGCAGTACCCAGACGGCAAAACCTTCACCTACGATTATGATGATGAGGACAGACGAATAGCTATCCGTGATGGCGAGGGCTACCATTCCAAGTTTTCCTATGATACGCTCAATCGCGTTATTAATGTTACAGATGGGCAAACTGGACTAAACCTCGTAAATGTTGAATATGATCAGCGTGGTCCTATTTCTAAGCGAACATTTCCAAACGGTTGTGAAACATCCTATGCTTATAAGACAGGTGGATCAATTCTTACCCGAGTTTTGAATTTCTGCGGATCTACTGTTGTCTCTCAATTTGATTATGGCTACAATCAACGATTTCTTAGACAAGAAATCAATACTACCCAGGGTACATGGAACGTTCGCTACGACGGCGCTGATCAGATTCGTTCCTGGAGTGATCCTCAGGGAAATGAAGTCAGCATTGTTTATGATGGTGCCGGTAATCGTCGATCCATGGATGTAAATGGTGATGTAACCTCATATGTTGTCAACAGTCTTAACCAATATGAGCAGATCGGAGACGTGGCAGTTATGAACGATGAAAATGGAAATATAATTGAAATGCAAGACACAATCAGTTCTGCTAGTTATGAATTTAATGTGTACAATCAGATAACAGCATCATCCCAAATGAGTGGTGAAGATTGCGTGTATACTTACAACGCGATGGGTGTTTTACACGAAACAATCTGCGCTGGAGTAAGCACACGCTACTACATGGATCTGTTTGGAGAAATTGACGCGAACGTATTAATCGAGGTAATTATTTTATCAATGTTAATTACAGTCTGTCAACTGCAGGGATGTTCTTAGGACCCCAGAGGAGTATATAAGTGGGCGCGGTGCTCTGTTACATATATGAGTCAGAACATGATTCGATTGAATTATTATAATTCATAAAACAATGGATGAACATTAACATTTTATTGGGGCACATAAGTCATCAATTAACCAGTAATGGAGCATTACAGTGATTTAGCATACATTAAAGCTGGATGATCTTGAAGAACAGAACAGCTAAAGAAACGTTTACAAAGCTCAAATGTTTTTCATGCATGGACTATATATAAGCCTAGATTTGCTTAAAGACACCATATCATAAAATATAATATGATACTTTTAACGATCATATCACCATACAACTTTCGTGACATTAAAAACCCCTTAACTTACATGTCAACATTATTTTTCTAAGTATACAGTTTTACTTCATGCAAGCCATGTTGTTTTGTAATGACATAGCAGTGAACTTTTTGTTGCCTTTCATTTCAAGGTGTCGGAAGATAAATCAATAAACTATTTCCATGCATCTAACATTGGTCTTGTCGGCTACCAAGAAGGGGGTGACTTTTTCTTCTACAATTTCGACGGCGTAGGGTAAGTATACTATCACTAACGGTGGTTTATTTGCTCCCAAACACTATATTTTCATATCTGTGATATCTAATGGACATATTGTCTCTGATTTCACATGCAAAATACACATCTAATACGTACTTCAAGAAGGTTGTACGTCCTGGAATGATGTAAGAGAGATATGGCCTTGGACAGAACAGTGCCGGGAGTACGTTACAGCATTATGGGACACACAACCCGAAGAGGATCGGTTAGGTATAATGCGTAATTGAGCAAAACGGCCACTGACTGCCGGATGGTAGAAAAGATGTCCTTTTTAGGACACATAATGAGGACAGAAATGTTTTTTTAGTCCTTTAGTCCAAAGTAGTTCACTGCTTACAATGCGTTATACATTAAGTTGAAAGTGAATGTTTGCTTTGAATTTACATTTGCTATCATGCAGAATTGCCTGCATATATCTTCTGTCATTGATCATGATTGAAGTACAATATGTTTGTGGCAATGATCCCGGGTTAGCTGATGAACGTTCTATACTTTATTTTATAGAGACGTGGCAGACATTGTCGATGCACGTGGTGCAGTGGTATCTTCATTTTCATACGATCCATTCGGAAATATCATACAACGATCCGGTAAATCTAACAATCTCTTCAAGTTCTCTGGTCAATTCGGTGTACTATCCTTGAGAGAAAGTGGGCTTTATCTTACCAGAACCCGCTTATATAATGCGAAGATTGGGCGATTCGTTTCACCAGATGTCTTCGGCTTCGAAGGATCTCCCAGAAATTTGTACCTCTATGCAAAGAACAATCCATATTCCTTTGTCGATCCAGAAGGAACAGTCGCCTTTCTTATACCTATCGTACCTTACCTTGTTGGAGCGGCTGTTGGATTAGGAACTTACGCAGTTTCACAAACAGTAGCCTGTCAAGACCTAACTTGGGAAGGTGCAGCTTGGGCTGCTGTAACAGGTGGACTACCGCTTGGAAGAGTTGTCCGTTTCGCTCCGAAGCTGAATGGGTTATTGCGAAACGCCGTTTCGAGGGTGCCTTTTAAACGAGCATTTAATTCAAACTTTCTAAAATCCACACGCAGCTTCCTTGGTCGAGTAGGTTCTCGAGCTCGGAGATTAGTAAGTTCCGAAAGAGGACAAAAGTTTACGGAGGAGTTTGTCGGAAATGTTATAGGAGATGTATCGACAGCCAGTTTTTCTGACGCAGAATTTAATCCATATTCAACGATTGGCCATGGAGTGATTGGTGGGGGAGCTTCGTTAGCAACTTCCAAGTCCTACTTGTCAACAGCGGTGAAATTTACTGCAAAAATTGGTGAAGCACATTTGTTTCCAGGTAACTACTGCATGTTATGTTGTAATATACTGATGTTATAATATCATCTTTGATTCAAAATATCGAGGTGGCCAGGACTTGAAAGGAAACTTTTGGAACGTGTTTTGTTTTCAAATGATGACACCAAAGAACCACTCAGTTCCTTAAACGTTGCAAATATTTACTAATAATATCATTAAGAAAGATTGTCTCTTTGAATAAAAATATTCTGCATGCCTTTTGATATTGCGTGGTTTAGTGACATATAGGTGAACACCGGATATGCTATCTTTTCTTTACAGGAGATTATAATTAGGCGTATATTTCAAACCATTTATTATATTCTAAACAGAGCCAAGAGAATGACAGGATAGCTAAACTAAAACCATGCAAATACATGGGCAAAAAGCCAACGTGCATGAAGAGGCTACGCATGAAGTCTTCCACGTCGTCTTGATTTGATGATTGTTGCATGGTGATTTTGTATCTTGTAGGAGAGAAACCTAAAAAAGAAGATGAGAGGAGGATGGGTGTCAATGGAAGAGACATATTTGAAGATGTACTTCGCTGGATTCGCTCTGTTGATCCCGTAAACTATTTTAAATTTCTATTAATACCCATGCTGTGCTCTATTTCTTCTTCATGTTCGTATTTTAAAGGATAAATCAATGATTAAGACCATATGAGTAAGGCAGCCTGACAGTCTTCGCCTTCAGTTGAAATTTGCTTTAAAGGCATCGAAGATTCGCCCCAAAACAGCGTGCCACCATCTTTAAAAAGTTAACTTTCCGTTGCTTGCATGAAGTGAAGTTTTTATCTTGTCGCTACAAAATGCAGACAGTAATGAAATATGATACCTTGTTATCTTTAGCTGGACCTGAGATGTCCATCGCTGT
>JAAAKB020294253.1:0-16525 GCA_010014835.2 Apostichopus leukothele
ATGGACATCTCAGGTCCAGCTAAAGATAACAAGGTATCACGTTTCATTACTGTTTGCATTTTGTAGCGACTCGAACAAAAGGTCACTTGCAAGCAACGGAAAGTAAACTTTTTCAGATGGCCGCATGCGGTTTGGGGCGAGTCTTCAATGCCTTTAAGCAGTAAGACACATCAAATGCAGGCCTCATTATACATACATGTACTGTAGAGTATTCTACAAGAGACGAAATAGAAATGTCACCATCACATCATGACATCATCACACCATTACATCATCACTCATGAGTCAAATTTTAACATTTATCAGTTAACAATGCTGTTTCACTTTAATTATTTTGTCTTAGATTATGAATCCTGCAGAATGGAATGGTGCGATATCATGCTGACACCGCATGTACATGCAAACCTTTCAAAAAAAGCTCTGGTTTCATTCGCCCTATTATAACTTCCTGAAAATGTTATCAAATTTTCACTAGCTGAGCCAAATTATGAACAAAACAATATTTACTGTAAAATGAGCAAAGTGTAGACCTGTACTAGGTACTATGGTACAGTACAGTCAGTACTACATCATGCATGGAAGCTACATGGTATGTAGTAGTAGGAATTTATTATAAACAAACCATTGCATGCTATTAATCCTTCCAATGTGCACACATGCTTTATTTTGTGATGGTAAAACTCATTGTAGTTGTGAAGGATTGTAAAGAACCAGATCTATCTCAGTTAATTCATGACAGTTCACTTGGGAAATGCAGGTAGCACTGTGTTCAGAGGGGAATTTGTTGGAAGGGAAGGGGGGGGGGGGAGGGCTCTGTTATACACCTGATCTAGAGACTAACAAAACATCTGTCAGAACGAACCAAATTGTTTGATAAGGCTGTAGTCTTCTACAGCTTACTGGGTATTATATTTACTGTAGTGTTCCAATCTTGTGTACATACACAGTAGTCTTCTACAGCTTACTGGGTATATTATTTACTGTAGTGTTCCAATCTTGTGTACATACACAGTAGTATTCTGCAGCTTACTAATACTTAGTTTATTATTAACTGTACAGTGTTCCAATCTTGTGTACATACACAGTAGTTTTGAATGTTCTGAATTTGGTCTGTTTGAAAGTAACATCATTTTGTGTGTACATGTATACAAACAGTTCTAAACATCTTTTTGCTTCTATGACAAGTTTCCCATTTTTAGCATTTTCTGGATGTGATAACCAGTAAATTATACCCTGGCTTACCATTCTAACAGTACCATAGGTATT
Organism: Apostichopus leukothele; assembly: GCA_010014835.2. Taxonomy (NCBI): domain Eukaryota; kingdom Metazoa; phylum Echinodermata; class Holothuroidea; order Aspidochirotida; family Stichopodidae; genus Apostichopus; species Apostichopus leukothele. The sequence goes on from JAAAKB020294253.1 coordinate 1,267, forward strand.
AAATATGTAATTTCAATGTGCAGCATTAGATGTACAGTAATGTAAATTTAGCACCAAACTTCACATTATAACTCCTACCTCATACTGTATGTTCAGGGGTATTGACAGCCAGGTCGGACCTACACAAATTTGTCAGTGAATCCCCTCCTTGCTTTTTTCCCCCCTTTTCTTTTTATATTATTATAAATATAAATATGAATGAGAATAAATTCTTTTTCACTCCATATGTCTCCGGTCTCTCTTATTGACCCTGGGGCTGTTTCCCCCACTCCCTGGCCATTTTTATTGTCAGTCCTACATATGTTACAAGAAGAATGTAGTTATAACTGTTAAGACTTTTCAAAGTGACTGCTTCTATGACTGCAGAAGCTATAAGTACAGTTCTTACAACAGTACAATAAATTTAATGCTGCTTGGTTTAACAAACAGATCAGTACAGACTATGTACACTGCAGTACATACTACCAGCATGGTGGTACTGTACTTCATACAATGGCAATAAAACTGCACACATATATCCCGGATCAGGCTGTTATTCAGCTGATAATTAAATGCTATGCTCTGATACAGAAAATTACCCTGCACCTAAAATGATTTAGAACAGTACTTAGGTAAGTTCTTAATGGTACCTTTAACATAATTCCTTATGGGATCAGACACTCTGCATTCTTGCACAAAAATTCTGCACTGTATAAAATTATTTCTCAAGTTTACATTTGACACTATAAACAGTGCTGCCTTCAAGTGATATTCAAGGACAAAATAAATACATGAAATTACTGTACTGTGTTACTGCTATGAGTCATGACATCATGAAAGTCACTGTAAGTGCTGTTAGTTGTGATCAAATTTCAAGCTAATTTGGGTTTACTACACATACTGTACTGTAATGCAGCTACTGTACCTTAGTATCTTATGACAAGCCAATGGCAGAGTGATTCCTTGTCCATGTCAAAACGTTAAAGGTTTTATAAGTACAGTACCTTGTGCCCATGCACAAACTATTCATGTTTTGCAGGTTTTCCATGACTGAATATTAATGTGACTGACCTACTGTACAGTAGTACATACTGTAGGTACTGTAGGTACTGTAATTTACACTATTGCTTTCAAAATCCAGTAATCTGGTCTCTGATCATGAACTTTCAGGCTATGTGTTTTTTCAATATCGAGTGCACATCCTGTAACCTTACTGTGCTGTTGTGGCTTCAAAAACCTATTAGCAAATATTCATGTTAAATACAGTACTACTTCAGGGCAAAATCAAGCCCCATAAAAATTTTAAAAAACTTTTTTTTTTATTCTGACCTTCAAAGACCAAGGCTAAAATATCCCCAAACTCCCAGGGTTGGGTAATCAACGGGTACCATGTCTTGACTCTATCAAATACACTTTCCCATCTACCCATTCTTCACTGGTTTACATTTTAGCACTGTACACCTATAGACCCTCCTCAGGGATGATACCCATCACCTTCAGTCAGTCCTTCTGTATCTATGTGAATAAAGAAGCCAAATTCAGGTCAGAGAGGTGCATGGTCAATGCAACTTGACCGCTTCATTAAATTAACTTTATTCACAGTCAGTGTATAATGGGAGAATGAATGGCCATAAAATCTACTGTCTTGGTCAAAGGACTTGGAGACTGAATCCTGTGATCGAGTTAAATCATGTATCTTCCAAACTTGAGGTACAGTAACAATCTAAGTTTAACAGAGTTCATCAGATCTCTGTTTATTATACAAGTTACAATGCATGTTAGTACTGTAGGACACATGTACATACCATACAGTACATACCATACAATACATCACATATCAGCAGCAACAGTATTTGACACTAGTTTCACTGCTCCATTGCTAAAGGTGTCACGGACGATGTAATTCATTTTCACATACAGCATCAAGTGAAAATGAAAATTTGAAAAAGAAAGAGAAAAACAATACCTGCAATGTTCTATTACAGGGTAGTGAAAGTAAACCCATTTAGTATAGTGGATAGGTCAGTTGAATTTTATGGACAATACATCAACAGATGAATTAGAGATAAATATGAAAGATGGCCAAACACTTTGAAAAGTTTGTTCATAAACTTGAAACTGAAGTTTCAAATCCATTGTTAGATCTTGGTGAAAGACTAAGAGTAAACGAACACCCACGAAAGAAAAAAGGTAATCCAGTTATTGCACACATACAATTACCAATACAATGTGACTTTTATTGTTGGTTGTTGGCAGTAAAATCTGTAACAATGAAATTTTCATATCCAATTTAAGTAGATCTGTTCTATTTATAGTTAGTAATACACATGTATATACTTTATCATACAATAAAGAAAAATACTTGCTGACTGTACTGATAATTGGCGAATGTACAGCACAGGTACTTCCTGCAGAAGCAAGACAAACCTCACGTTGATTAATTAAAGGAGAAGTCAATCAAGCCATCAACATTGATCTGGTTGTCAACAGAGACAGGATCACTCTACTAATGCAGAGCTCTGAGAAAAAACTCATTCCATTTTGAGCGACACTGTACAGTACCATGATGTTACTGAAGAGATCAGGGACTTGAGCAAGTCTAATTATGACATCATTGGGCATTTGGACCACTCATACCTGAAATTACTTTCCTTATTCACTGCTTTAAATTTACTTGAAATATATGGTTCAATTGCCAATTGTGAGCCTATAATAATTGAGTGTTTTTTGTTATCATATATGAGCTAGTAATGACATTTTCTGCACTAACAACACTGTTCATGTTCTGTAACTTGAATATATATATGAATGGTTAAAAGGTTTCACTTCTTAATGGCATGATGGCACCACAGTATGACAGTATTAAACATTGACAAAATGGCAGGACACGGTCTATGAAACTTTTAAACCTTCATCCCACCTAACCTCCCGTCCCCAAAAGGATACAAGATTCTTTGGGGCAGTTGTTTGATTGTAATAAACACTAGCATAATTTATTAAAGGTAACAATGATAGTTGGGTTCACTTCTCCAGACAAGAAATAAAGTACTGTTTCATTTTGTGACTATTAAATTGGACCTACCAAACAGCAATTTCTGTGCTGTAGGATACATCACTTACAGTACTACTGGTATTCACCGACTAGACACTTTAGATGGTAGAATGAGGAGGTAGCTTGACCAAAGGTGACCGGTCACCATAGGAAGTTAGTCAGGTCAATCTAGCCACATATAGTGAGTGTCAAGCATAAGTTGTGACAGTTAAAGTACTTTATGTACTATACAACATTAAGCCTCAAAGGAAGATTCAACAACAAGAGGCTGTGGGCAGTGATGCCAAAGTGGGTCTCCAGGTGCACAGTGCTAAAATACTGTATGTTACCAATTCTTGTATGGTACAGGTACAGTAGGTAAGACTCAAATCTTACAAACTTGTAGGGATGTGACAAGTATGAGATGAGTGAATCATAATGAATTCATTTTAACTACGATACTGCTTTAAGTTTCCACCACCAGACTCATATTGACAATTACACGCAACAGACACATACTGTGCAGTAACAACAATAAGTCAGTACTGACAGCAATACTGATATATACCTGTACATGAAATATACTGTAGATGTGCATGCAAAAGGAAATGAATATTGATATTTCATTGTCCAAAAAATGGAAGATATTTGAATGTCAGACAACTATATTGTACAGTAGAACAAATTACAGTTACTCTATAGCAGACAATGAAATATGATTGCTCAATAGGGATCCTTTCAAAAAGAAACAGGGTGGTACTGTACAGAAGGGGATCAGGATAGGAAAGGGGGGGGGGGGCAGTGCACAGTATTTAGTACATTAGAAGGAATGGTAGGATGCTGGAACTCGATATTGGGTATTTATGTATATGTACTGTAAGGGTTCAAGTGTTGAAAAGCTATATTATTACAGGTGGGATGAGATATTGTACTGTACTTGTAGGCAAGGATTGATAACCAGAAACATTGTACATGCATCAAGTCTCTGTCAGTCAAGGTGTAGAAACTTGTTTTAATTTTCCACAATACAGTACCATTAATTTAATAGTTTCACATTGAGACAGAGAAAAATACTCACAAAAGGAAAGGAAACTGAAGTGAGAAAACATAGAAACCAAAACAAAAAAATAGAACAACTCAGTGTAAACTTAGCGTATATACTGAAACTATTTCCATAATTAATACAAACACGATAAGATTTCAGATTCTTTGGAAACTACAGAGATATTGATGTTGTCATCTATACTGTGCTATATATAGCAATATATATATAAGGTAGTCGTTTAGTAATAATTTACAGTGTACTGTGCTCTAAGTGTGTTTAACTGTAAATACAGTTAGGTCAATTCTACCATTTTTTTTATAGTTTTTTTTATCTTACCCAGAATAATTTGGCAGATTGATTATATTATTATTATTAGTTCAATTCAAGAAATATACTGTACATCTTTAACCTATCTAAAAATTATTTTAAACATTGCAATCAACATTTGTCAAGTTCTCTGGTCTGTTGAATACAGACTAAAGTTTCCTGGCAGTGTAGGAAGATAAATCAATTCTGTAACAGTTGGAGTGGTTGGGCAGTAGTAATATTGGCCGAGCTACCACAGACTTCATTCACACACTGTAGGCAAGCCAAATTGAGGAAAACACTTACACGGTCTACAGTATCACTTGGAAGAATATCCCAATCCCCACCCCCTGTAACGTGGTAGCATATCCCAATCCCATACCTGTTATGTGGAAGAATATCCCAATCCCAACCCCCTGTAACGTGATATCTCAATCCCCACCCCTGTAACGTGGTAGAATATCCCAAGCAACTTGAATAGGGTGTTATGGTAAAATAATTGATTTGCGGTTTCAATGACAAGTTCTTGTCAGAGGCTAGGCCTACAGTATTTTGTACTGGATGTTTTTTACAGTATGTCTACACCTGTACTGTAGATACCTTCGAAATCAAAACTTTGAAGACAGCATGAGAAGTGTTACAATTTACCAATTTTGTTTGACTAACATGCAGCATTAAATTTATAATGTACAATTACAGACCAATCTTTAATTTGCTTCATACGGAGCTCTTTTTACAAAGTATTAACTAATTTAAACCTGATTACAAAGTTCCCTTAACTCCAAACAATACCATGATCATTGTGTCAAATGCTTTAGTATTAAGATCTTGTTACAAGCCTACAGTAGAACAAAATATATACTTGCAAGTGAAGTGACCTTCCCTAGACCCAACCTGAGAGTAAATTTTGATAAAAGTAAAGGTTCGACCATTTTTCAATCAAAAGTCTTAAGTAAATTTGTTACATTTATACTGTGAGTAAATTTATTCGTGTGTTGTTTTACTTTCACTTTTCAAGTATCCTTTATTCGCCTTCTTTACTAATATTCGGATTCTTACTTGTCTGTTTACAGAGCATCTGAACAACGGCATAAGCCATTACTTACATCTAGACAACTGACAAGCTTAAATGGAATTCCATCAAGAACTAGAGTTTTACCAAACGTCAGGATATCAGTGTGTTTTACTGTAAGAGTTCTCCTTCACCAACAGATGATAACAAAAAATATTTAAAAAATAATATGTTGAGAAGGCTGGTCCAAGTACTCAAGTGGACATATCTGTGATGTCAGTATATTCTAACTGAGATTTTGACATCTTGAGGAGAAGAAATAAAAAAATATCAAAAAATTGTCTAGATGTTAGGATTGCCCACACAGGCAAAACCATTGTACAGTCAACCCCAGGGGAACGATTACAGATTGTTGAAGTGCCTTTTACAGTACATACAGTATGTTCCTGCCACATACACTACTGCTCAAAAATTAACTTCCAGGAGCAAAATCAAGCAAAGGAGTTTTTAAAGTTAAGTGACATTTCTGTGAACTTTACAGGTTGACCCACACCATTGACTCTCCTGCTGTTTTCTTATAAGTCAATGAACTCTACATATACTGTACATTTGTACAGTAATGTACCTGTTTTATTGTACATAGAGTACAGGCTGTATGTGTTATGTACAATCCTCATACTCTACCTGTATAGTATGCTGAATAGCTGCAATATCAAGCTGTACATACTGTAACACATTACAGAGCAGCTCATAGTTAATACAGTACGGCTGAGTATGTACAGTACAGGCTGTATGTGTGTATGTACAATCCTCATACTGTATACCTGTATAGTAACACTGAATAGCTGTAATATCAAGCTGTTCTGTAACACATTACTGAGTAACTCATAGTTAATACAGTACGGCTGAGTATGTACAGTACAGGCTGTATGTGTGTATGTGCAATCCTCATACTGTATACCTGTATAGTAACACTGAATAGCTGTAATATCAAGCTGTTCTGTAACACATTACTGAGCAGCTCAAAGTATACAGTACGGCTGAGTACTTACAGTACAGGCTGTACTTGTAACATGTACAATCTTGACAGATCTGAATTTGTACAATGAGATTTGCATGCTAAAAGTCTGTAGCTCTGCTCGTTATAATATTATGATCAGTACTTTATGGTGTGTCCGTCACAAGTGTCCTTTAAGTTAATTACTAAAGTAATTGACCTACTGTAGTTCCTGTCATTCTTTCTTCCATGTACACTATTCTGCTTTTAAAATGTTATAATAAAGCAGACAACTGTACCTCTGTGGCAATCAATGCTAGGTCAATCGGTAAGTTCTGAAATTAGCAGGTCACATTTGATGACCTTTACTGTGTACATACCACTGTACTGTATCTGTACAATAGTGTCCTGATAGCACTACAGCGGTTGGAAACCTCTACAAGGATATTTAATGAGTGTGATTTCCTGTCAGGTGACGACAGTACACAGTTCAACTCTAAAGTTATCTCTTCCAGTAAGACCTTAATTGCATTGTGAGAAGCATATAAATACAGTACTACACAACAGCCTGTGTCATCTTCTAGCAATTATTTAGCCCTATTGTAATTTCTAGCATGTTACTACAAAGCCATTTTGGTCACTATATAAATAGTGACAATCAACATCCTGTTTTGGAATGTTTACATTCAGCCAGTTTTTTTTGTTGTTATGAAATTAAAGGAGATAAATGGTGTGATGGTCTTTCGATAGCGTTGGGCACAGTTGAGGGTACAAAATCACATCTTGTCCTGGAAGTGGATTTCAGAGGAGTTAACACTTAGGCAATGAAGGCTCTAACATCTAGTAGAGCTCTTCAAATTCAAGAGTAGAAAATTTTCAACTCTCACTCTCTCTTAAGAAGAGGAAAGTACTCAAGTTCAAACATATGGAAAATTGTGTATAGATAGCCTTTACTTAATAAGTAATGATTTTGAGACCTGATTGGAGAAACATATCAGATCTTTACAAGGCCTAGACACAAATTAAGCAGCCTTGAAGGAGACTTATCTTTTATGGGATGTAATTTACATGGTTAACAATCATTGGCAGGATTTAAGCAGACCCTAGACATTATCCTCCTGTGCACACTAATAATTACAGAGTCGTTCCAAAGAGTGAAAGGGAAATTTACAGTACTAACATAGTTTAATATTTCATAAAGAGTCTACTTTGAGCTGCTTTTTGCAAAATTGTCAAGGTCTTTTCCAAAAATGACTTGCTGCACGAATCAAAACGTCTCTAAAGTATAATGACTATTTGTAATTAACAAAGTTCTGTATCATATTCCAAGTACTGTAAACTTTGCCTACAGTACAAGTGTGCCATCCAGAAAAGAAAACCTGATTCTGTCAAGATAGTAACGTGTACATACATAGTAAATCAAACATGCTTAAACAATTTCTTAACTGGTTATTTATATATATTTAGGTGTGGGAAACTGGATCTCTCAAACTGACTGTAATGAAAGCCTAGAGAGTTCTGGGAAAACATCTCCAGGGTTGCTCATTTAGAAGGGAAGTTAAATATCAAATGGATAGATTAATGACATGTATTCCATATGATCACATGACTTACTGTATCCACCAATCACTGATTGTGATAGAGATGCTGTCATGCTAATTGAAAAGGAATAACAAAAAAGAAGATATCTGAGCTCAACATCATTTCAAGATGACTATTACAGTGAAATATATGTACTGCAGTGTACAGCTGTATACATGTTTATTACTGGGACATACACAAACCTATAAATCAATAATATACATTTTCTGTTACAAGTCACAAAAACCTTGGTTCTATTTCTGTCTATTATGTAAACAATACTGAATATGGGAACAGGTTGATATGCAATTGTATTGTAATACGTACAGTAGCTGGTATACAGATACAGTATGTCAGAAGCCAAGGGATCAAATTTATGTAAATATGATTCATATTGTTCTTAGTTGAAGATTTTTATCAATTTCATCAATAACCTACCAATGGAACATTTCTTCAAAGCTGAGTAAATGATGCTTTTTTATGTAAACAATATTACTGCAGCTTTTGTTCTTTTATTTCTAACTGTATATTAAGAACCGGTCAAACAAACATACAAATCCAGCACCTTTTGGTTGTAAAATCAATACATAGACACACAAACCATACATACATATGCTGATTGTGCCACTGTACCTCCACAATGCCTGATTGGAGGTCTACCAGCATTGAGGTCCAAATTTATGTCTGCAACGTATGTTCTTTCTTGGCTTGTGTTTACATAACTCTACATATATACAACAAAGTCACTGTATATACTAAATTGTAACATGCACAAAGTTATCATTCATGACGGCCTACACCAGGCACTTGTTTTCCAAAGGAAGAAGTCTGTAAGTCCCACACCCCCTCACTGCGAGGAGTGCCAAACATCAGGACTTTATAAATGAAAGTCAACAACCTTAGTTTAGGAAATCAAATACCTTTTTTTTTATTTGATTAAAATTACTCACATTAAGACCCTTCAAAATCTCCAATCAAAATACTCTTAAAGGCTAATTGCAGGAATCGCCTTGCTGCTACATAATGTGTGCTTAGTTCTAGGACTAGCTACTGGTAGAGGTTCAATCTATATCTTCAAGTTCTAAACAGCCTGGTACAAATGTAGGAAAAAAAATTTTGAGTTTGAATCAAAGAATACTATTGAATGGCACTGAGCTGTAACATGTTCTTCCTATGGTCTAGCCAGTGAGCATATCTGCAAAATTTGCATACACATACAGTTCTGGGTTCTAGTGAATTTCTATAGACACTGTACTAGCCATGATGTTTATTTACAGGTTTGTTTTTCCAATGTAATATTTACATTACCTCACAGCCTTAATAATAACATCTAGGTTTGAAATGTCAGCAGAAGGGAACATCACTCTCTTTTTGGCAGCAATTTCATGAAAATTTTTATTAATTTACCAGAATTATAATTTGTCAACTTAAATGCATGTGCAAAGGTATGGACATTTTTTCTTGGCTCAACATTTTTGACTCCAGTGTAATCTGTCACAATCTGGTAAACTTTGATCAAACCATGGTTGAAATCATTAAATTGAGGGTTAACCACACCTAGCAGCAACATCAGAGCAACCATCATAACTGTGGTCTTCAAAAGCCCTGGTTTTCAAACTTTTTTGCTTGGAGACCCCAATTTGCACATTCGATCATCTTGGTGATATGTAATTTTATGTTCAAGATTACTCCACTTTTCCCACAAATATTGGCAATTTCTCCGTTCTTCTGAATTGTCTGGCATCCCTCCAAACAAAAGGTCACGACCCCCACTTTGAATACCAACATGGGATTCTAAAAGAACAACTGTGCTCTTAGCATCATCAAGTTTCAATATATATTATATACCAATAGAGCCTACCATCCTAACATAGTTACTACACTATGGTGGCCTACACAGTACTATAAAGTAACTAGTAGTAGGATAGCCTACAGTAGCTGAATAGGTATAGCAAACCAAACATTGACGTTGCCAATCAACTTCAATGCCAATTGAAATAATCTGGGCTGTGGTTAGCCAGAAATTACAACATTTGACTGAAAGTCATCTGGATGCCTCAGTATTAATATGATTTAGAAAGTTCTTCTGTCGATAGGTAAGCACTAAGAATGACCAGGGTTGAATAACTTTTAATTGCCTTGAGGTACATCAATTTAGGCTTTTTCTTAGCTACAAAAGTATTTCAACCCTTGGAACTGAAACTTTTTATATTTAATTTCTGACGATGAAATCACAAAGTACAGAATGTGTAATTTCTCTAGTTACCTGTATATTCCACTGTATAAAATTTGACTGAAACTTGAAAAAAGTGGCCCAACTAATAAAACATGGTAGTCTAACTTTGATAAACCGCCCACCTTATTGGATACACTATTGTCTGACTGAATCACCTAACTTCACCCATTTTTAGTCATTTTGTCTCATATCAATGAAAAGTGCTTGTAAATTTACATGTGACATTGATGATTTGGTATATTGTTTTAGATGTTTGACTTCTAGTCAGTAGCTTTGCAATCTTGAAAAGTCCAAATTTAATCAAGCTGTGTTTTCCAATTTAAGGATTATGATAAATTTTATTATAGGAATCACCTACTTTGTCTGTGAGTAACATTGTAAATATTTCTTTGAAATTCTCTAAGATTTTGACAAAAAGAAGAAATTGACGGTTTGAGTTTTCGTGGTCTTTCATTACTTATCCTTCTAATGTAGCCTGTAGGCTAGGCCTAACTTGGGCCAATTGCAGAATACCCTGCAACTCACACCCAGGGCTTTTTGAGAACGACAATACATTGTTTATATAGAATAGGGATTTCATAATCTGTGAGATTCAAGAGTTGCGGAATATTCTGCAATTAAACAACATTTAGGACTAAGCTATCATCACCTTCAACAAAACAATTGTCCTCTGGTCAAAGGTCTGGGCCTAACATTATTTCAGGCAATATTAGCCTAACTTATGCTATGGATAGAACAGTATGTACCAACTTGAGCTAGGCTAGTTACCTTTTCAGAGCTAAGATCAGGGTCGTCTTGGCACAGCCTGCACAGAAATGATTTGGGATCCCGACAGAGCGTTGTACTCGTTGTTAAAAAGGTTGTTCCTCCGACATTGAGACGAACCCACCTTGAGGAACTTAAGTGACATTCAGAACCGTAACCATTTTGAATTTCATTATGACCTATTTCTTCAGTTTCCATAGTAGCCTGGGATAACTTTTCGCCCTTCGTGTCTTCACAGTTCGTCGCCATTTTTGCTGAAGTGAAAGCAAATATATTGTTAGAATTTGGCATAGTAAAATCTTACTTACAAACCCAGGTCACTCATCAAATGTATTTTGATCTAGCGCCATCATTTCATTGCACTAGTTGGACGAAAATCCAACCCGGGGAATACAATATGTTCACAGTATAGTACAGTACCACAGAAATTTCTGTATCAATTTTTGTGTACTACCAGCACGAGATAGTCGTAACGCGTGTAGCCTAGCCTAACGCACGCATACTACATGACTTACACCAGGGAGTTCCATAACAACTCCCTGCTTACACGGAGAAAGTGGACGAAGCAACGACGGCGTTAGACGATTCCAGCCTGCAGTAACATTTACGTGAGGAACTTGACTAGCCTATGTCATGTTATTTTGCACTCAAGACACATAGGCCCAAATTCTTCTTTTCTAAATTTTATCGAACGAAACATGTACCGTAGCCCTTAGTTTAACTAACTTAACGTTAGGAGTTAGCCAAGGCCTAAGTTAATGTTAAGGTTATAACAACAGGCTAAGCCCGACTTAATTGGCCTAACGGTAACCATGTGTGTTAGGCCATGTAGTTGCACATGTATACATTTAGTAATAGCCTAGGCCTACAGTGCGTCCTAGGCTCATTCCTCTGTTCCAACATTTCACTGATTCCATAAGTAAAGGGCCTTTCACGAACCTTTCATCGCCAAATCCTAAGTATAGTATTAGTAGGGCCTAGGCCTAGTAGTAGTTCTTCCTACTAGGTTAGAATAGAAATAGCATTTGGCAACAAGAACAAATTCCAGTCTCCATAATATAATTTTTCAAGCTACCCCACCATGTAGGGACTAGGCCTAGTAGGACTGGAGTAGGAAGCAGAATAGGCCAAACCTAGTAGTAGGCCATATTCACATACTGCTCTCTCATTAGGCCAATACTACCTCAGATTTAAGAAGTCCAGTAAATTGTCTTGCCGTACATGCAACAGTTTAGGTCTGTGTTTCATGGAAAGACTTTATAAGTAAAGAAAAGGAAACATATCGTTTGGTTTTCAGCACAACTGAGGAGCTTTCCGGCACTGCTTAAGGAGAATTTGTGAGCCACGGCGAGTCCGGCTGCCAGTTTTACAAGTAGTGTCTGCCATGGTAAAGCATTAGTTTTCATCATAAAAAAAGTGCTTTCCGTCGTGGCAAGACTACTGTAGTTACCACATTTGTTAGGAATGGCATCAGGAATTCACAGTCAACATTTTTCAACATGGTTTACTGCGAGTTTCAAACCAACTTCAATGCTTCTCGAGCTTCGTTTCAATCAAGTTCATCTACAGTATGACATTGAGAAATTCAATACCTCAGCAGGGTATTTCAAAGTCTTAGTGAGGGTCCAGGGGGCAAAGCCCTTTGAAAGCTTTGGTATTTGGTGGTATTGCTTATTGTCTGGGTATGACTTTAAGCCTAGAGGGTACAAAAAAAACATGGATCAGAATAGAGGGAATACAGTTCTCTGGAAAGTATTCCATGCTCTTGTGGGGATCCTGTATTTGTAATACTTAGGTGTGCTTGAATTATTCAAACCCTGACAGGCACCTTCCAGTACTAAATGAATGCTGCTGCTTGTAATCTGCAGAGATCATGCAGTGGCAGAAGGGGTGAATAAACATCTTACTACAAACAAATTAACAGAATAACAGCATAGTCCTGCTTAAGTGCCTCGCTGACCTGCAATGTTTTTAAGTTGAAATGCTATTTAAAGTACTTGGTTGATTCTTTAAATCTTATGATACATATGTTTTGTTTTTTGGCTTTAAAGGTTGAATGGTTTCGATCCAGTGATGAAATGAAGACGGGTAGAAGATCAAATGCATCTGGGTCTGTACCACTCAAGGTGTTCATATCTAGAGTATTACTCAATGCTAATAGTGGCCACTGCTTTGGAAAATGGATGCCAGACAAAAACCTTGCCTTCATCCTTGCCATCGAGGAATCATCGGCCGAGACAGATCAAGATTTAATTCCATTTATTTATTGGGAAAACATTTATATGCAGACAGAAGCCAAGAAGGCCAGTTCAAACTGGAAATGTAGTGAAATTGAGTTGACATTTGTACAGCGCACTTTCAATGGTTTGCCTTCATGTCAGTATTGGAACACTATCCACAACGGCCTTGGGGAGGATATTATCCTCATTGTGTTTGATGAAGAAAATGTCAAAGGGCATAAGTTGACAAGCCAGACAATGTACAATGAGGGTCACACATCTGAAGTTAACATCTTGTCAGACCTATTGAGACAATCAGAAAGGAGAGAGCAAAGAGGGGTCAAGTGGAGGGGTATTCACTTGACCCTGGCATGGTTGATATTCTTCGTGAAGTGGCCTTTTTGTACAACCCTCAAAATCTTTCTCTCTGGATACTCTGCAGTGGAGCAAATGTAGGTAATTTCATTATTCCACTGAAAGAAATTTCAAACAGTGCAAAATCGATTGGAGTTGTACGATCACAAATTGTTTTGTGCCCCCCCCCCACCCCACCCCCAAGAAATTTTTTCACAACAACTTTTGCACCCTCACCTCCTAAAAATAAGAAAACATGTTCCAACTGGCTGAGGGATGTTATTCTGTGTTACTGCTATTTCACATCACATCATCGGCATTTCAATGATTACTTAAATTCCGAAATGAATATTTAAGTTAGTCTCTAGCCCAGAGTTATCTGACGTTCATCGTCATCAAAATAAAATTTTGCGAAATTAACTTGTGCTACATTCCCAAATTTGTACTAGTTTGTATTGTATGCCTATATATGTATGCAAACAAATAACTTGATCAAATTTCACTTTGCATATGGTTTTTCATTTGTTGTTCAGGTTGTCAACAGATTGGATCCAACATCTAGTGTCCTTGCCGATGCTAACCTCTCACCTAGCAACCAAAATCAGCGTTCTCAAAGGTTTGACGATGCGGAGAGAGGATAAAGACAAAAATAACGAAGTAGACAAACTCAGGTACTTGTCAACAATAAGAACATTAATCAGATAATTAGATAACAATTTTAAGGGAGATGGGGCTTGAAACCGGTTGATAGTTTGTTGAAAGCTTGTCTGTTATATCGTTGATGAACTCTGCAGCATACAGGAATATTACAGCCAGTATCACATTGCAATATCAAATGGTAAAATTGCTATACAAGTTTACAGATGTACAGCTGCTCTCTACACAGAAACTATAACTTACAAGTAGGGAAAAACTTCAGTCTCCCAAAATGCTATACAAAGTTTGAATACTAAATTATTCCCTGGCATATCCAACGGTCAAATTTGAAGAAAAAAACTTTATAAAAAGTGAAGAAGACACACACGGCTGACGTTTAAGCTCTGAGGGCCACACAACGTGTCTATCCATTGAACAAGAGTACATCCCAACATGGGGGAAACAAATGAAGCTATGTACTAGCTCAAATTAACAGAGGCTTGAGTGCAACAGTGACAAAGCTGTTTTGAAACCACTAATGAACAGAAATATTAAGTCCCCAAATTTGGCAAACTATGTATACTGTAACCAATCAATAAAAGAGACCCATTATCACCACTGTACAGTATCAAGTCCCTCCAGGTGGTAAGGGATTGAACCAAGAATTTATTTGCTTGGGAGGTACTGTACTCATCAAAATATCAACAATTCCATATTCAATGATCTTGTCACTTTGGGTAATTATGAATCCATAATCACCAATTGATACCCAAAGTGGCCAAATTGATACTCGATTGCAAAGTTGGTAGACCAGTGCTAACGCAGGATGAACATCCATTCTACATGCCAGCAGGACGGACTTGCTATTTTTCAGTGTTTATTTAATAATTTCCACATCGTCTGGTAATACCAACATTGCTACTGTACATTCATTAATATTGTGTGGTGTGCCAAAACCTACTGTAGTATGTTTGTTTGAAGGTAGTTTGCCCTATAAAATGCAAGGAAACATCACCTTTAAAGTAATAAGCATGAACCCTATAAAGTCCATGGGGAAGGCACCAGGGGCTACTTGAACTCAGCTTGTTTATCAAGAAT
>JAAAKB020294471.1:1690-16505 GCA_010014835.2 Apostichopus leukothele
TGGCGGTGATACTCCTGTTTCCAGCACTCAGCGGGGGTCGCTGGTGCGTGTTTGGTGGCGGGCGGTGGGGGGCTGAGATGTTATGTCATCCTGGGGAGGGTCTATGGGCAGGTACGTTCGGTCCCTTTTGACAAACTTTGGCAAAATGGAGAGTTTGTAGATGATTAATGGTGCTGTATTTTGCAATTTGTGAAAGTGTGAAACTGACTAATATTGAAGAATTTTCGACTGTTAAAGTGGGACTGCATATACATGTTATATATTTTTGTACTGCATACAGAACTTTTGTAATATTCTGTCACGCAGTGGTGTGGGGTGAAGAGGTGGGTGGTGTGTCGTTTCCCCTGAGTCTC
The DNA here is from genome assembly GCA_010014835.2 of Apostichopus leukothele. Classification (NCBI taxonomy): domain Eukaryota; kingdom Metazoa; phylum Echinodermata; class Holothuroidea; order Aspidochirotida; family Stichopodidae; genus Apostichopus; species Apostichopus leukothele. The sequence goes on from JAAAKB020294471.1 coordinate 2,044, forward strand.
CCCAGAAGTATATATGTGGTTGTATTCCTGCCTCAGTTACTGCTTCACATACACTCCTTCCCAATCCCCATTACACTCACATGTAACCCACCCCCTCACCCAACTTACTTTACAACAAACACACTAGGTGGTGTATCACCAGCTTTGGGTTATTAACACTTTCTGAGAGTTATCGCGGCACTTATCGTTGGCGTTGCATGGAAGCTCTAAAAAAGTGATTGGCAGAAAACCAGTGAGCTCTTCCACCAGGCTGCTTAGAATACGTACGTTTCACGTTAATCAGCCCAAAATAATAACAGCCATTTAAATTCTGTTCTCAAATTTTGTTAATTATGTTTTAAAATGTCTACTTTTTATACCTGACAGGACTTACTTCAGCACTGGCAACCATTTTTGATAATATAAGTCGAACTTTGGAAATACAATTCAAATATATTTCATATAGGCTACCACTGTACCAGTAGTTGGTCGTAATTTCGACATCATCATAAAATACACACTATTATATAAAAAGATTTTGAGTGTTTCATCTCAAAATATTCGAAAATATTCCACTTGTCTCAATATCCCCCACCCCTCCCGTCCGCGGGTTACACCTATGTTTTGACCATGCATCTATAATTAGCATGCATTTTCCAGTCAGTAATGCTATTTAATGAAACGACTGGGTTATAAAGGTTATGATAAACATCCAACAAGTACCTCGTGGCTCGCACAGAATATTGTATTGGATCTGTAGTGTTTCTCTATACACGTACACATGTAAATACATGCAATGGCACCTCGCATGCGTTGCATGCTTTCTATCATTTAACATAAGCTACTGACGCACTCAGAGACATTGGAACATTTGTCGGCAATTTTTACTGTTTTGCCAACTGGCATTCCCCAAATTATTCGCAGCTGCAGTAAAACACATGTTGTGTTCCGTCTGTTGATCTGAATCTAAATATGGTAAATATTACTTCTGACTTTGCGGCGTTATGCCTGCATTAAGATTCATGACTAACTTGTTTTTTAGGCAGCTCTTAGTCTTACGCTAGGCTAGTACTAGTTATAATGTTATAGCCTAGGCATGTGTTGAATAACGTTAGACATATTCACTAGCCATTGCCTTATTTGTCGCTAAGTTAGGCATTTAAAAGGATCATCGTTTGGTAAGGCCTTGCTTTACGTCTGCATGACGGAGGATAGATAATGTTAATCATAGGCCTAACTTGGCTTATTGCCCATAAGTTACTGCTAGGGATTAGGGCCTAGCCTACATTAACAATTACATTAACATTCCTACTGTATGATCAATGTCATGTATGTTATGATCCTTAATGAGCTCAGTTACTTACATTTATATGTGATATGTAAAATAACATTCTTCCCCTTCTTCTCCTATTTACAGGCCATGTACGTTCTCTTCGAACATGCCTCTGGTTTTGGCTTATTCTCGGTCAAAGAATTTGAAGAAATCTCCATGCTTCAGAGCCAAGTAGAAAAGAATGTGACAGAATTTGGCAAATTTGCTGGCTTGATTAAATTACATGCGTTCAGCCCATTCAAATCTGGTGCTAATGCCTTGGATAACATGAACTGCATCTCAGAAGGTAAGCATAACCTGACTAATTGTTTTTTCTTTGTACTTTCAAATTTTAATTGTTTGAAATTAAGAGTTGCTAACAGCTGTTTTTTACCATGTAGATTGAAAATGGTGTCACCTTTGGCTCATAACTACTGTATGCAAGAGTTGATCAAACTTACACTGTTATCCAGTGTCATTTATGTTGGATGACACATTGACCCCTCCACGTAAATAAAGACCTATAAAGTGCATTTTACACATAAATACTGTTTTCCTCTCTACAGGACTGTTGCATGATGATCTCAAATTGTTCCTGGACACAAATCTCTCAGAGAGGAAGGGAAAAGTAATATTAGGGGTCGGAGACAGTAAGATCGGTGCTGCCGTTCAAGAGGAACTCGGTATAACATGCCAAACATCAGGGGTGGCCTCTGAAATAATCAGAGGTAAAGATGAATTTTCTCAAATTTAATGTCATTTAATCTAATCGAGAACAACCCTAGATTTGGCTTGATTTCTGGACATTATGAATTTAAAAGTATATTTATAGGGAATAATTTGTGTAGCACTTTTTGGAAAGCTCTGACCTTTGTCTCTTATAGAATACTATGGTTCCTGTTAAGCTGCAATACACATCCTTGGACTTGTGTAGCAACTGGACCAGTTTGCATAGCATTTTGCCATTCAATACTGGATCAATAATGCATTGTATTAAGTGGTCAATTTGTTTCTGATGTGAAAAGGGTAACATGATATATTTGCATCAGGTTGAAAACTTCCATGAACATATCTTGAAATAGGCACAATAGGAATTGATTGAAAATTTTATGAAGCTGGTTACATTACATTCCCAAATTTCATAGGTTAAAAAAAAACCCAAAACATTGAACCACTTTGATGTTAGTTAAAACATGGTGCAAACTCTTTTGTAAACGACATGTATCCAGAAGTATAAGGTGAAGGGATTATTTCTTCATATTGTTATTTGTCAGAGAGAAATGCAGAGGAAGTTTTTAAATTTTATTTAAGGTAGCCATATGGGTACGGTGCAATTGGTTACACTGAAGTTGTAATAGGATATTCACTCATGATCACTAACCTTTAGCATTCGAAAGATGTGGCAGTATTCTGGAATGTGAAGCAATGCCTTCATCCCGGTGTGTAACCATTATTACACGTTAAACAGTAGAAAGTTGGAACCAGTTATCATTTTTGTCATAATATTCTAACCTGAGAAAAGAAATGCTAATAGTGGATAAAATAAACATAGTTCTTTTGGTACCACAAAATCGTTGTACTGGCTATTGCTGGTATTTTTGTTAAATCATTTCAAATTTTCAATGCCTTATTTTAGATAATTTCTGTGAGTTCAATTTACCCAATTTTTTAATTTTCACAGAATGTAAGAGATGAATTGTAGTTGGTAGGTATGGGGCCATTTTATGGCTAACAGTTCGTAATCCAACCAAGGGCTGCCATTGATTTGCAAAGTTGAATTATTTGCCCATACTGTGTGAAGGTGTTAAATGTGGGGAAAGAGAATCCTTTATTGTGACCATTTCAATTAGTTAAAAATTATCCTTGTTAAAACAGAATTCTTCATCACATAAAAATTATGAAACCAGAGATCAATGCAGTGCTTGAGTCTTGATTTGATTTGGTTTTTTGTCTTTGCAGGATTAAGGTACCACTTTCCTCGGTTTGTTAAGGGTCTGTCGGACCAGTCCCAGTCCAAGGCCCAGCTTGGCCTTGGTCACAGCTACTCCAGGGCCAAAGTTAAATTCAACGTACACAGAGTAGACAATATGATCATACAGTCCATCAGTCTTCTGGACCAACTTGACAAAGATGTCAACACTTTCTCTATGAGGATCAAGTAAGGAAAGCCATTCCCATATTTTTTTTTTTTATCCCCCCCCCCTCCACCTCCTTTGAAAGACCTTTCTAGAAAGGTTAAGTAATGTATGTTAACCGCTGAACTTGTTTGTAGCATTGTTAGATTTTTAGAAGGTACTGAAGCAACCACAACACATAAGTATCGGCATCCTCTCGGGGAAAAAAACTTGCCACGAGCATTGATATACCATATGAACACACAAAGTCTTAGATATAACAACCTCTCGTGACACATTGGCTTGTGCATCTGTAGTTTCAATCGCTGCAGCATATTTGTCTAAAATATAAACGGTAAACAAAATACCAATCATGAAAATAATACAAAGTGCTGGGCTGACCTCTGATTGGATATCCAAGTTGAGTTAAACAGGTGAAAATGCTGGCAGAAAATACTGCAGAACTTTGCAATTATGATATAATTTGAGCCCTTTAAGACTTACAAATTGTGTCAATTGACTCATCCATAACTTTCAGCAACAGTCAAAGTTTTCCTATGTTGGTTTTTTTTCCTCTAAAATGTTAACATTTTCACTCCCACTCATCCCCCTTCACTTTGTATGCTCCGACCTCTTTCCTACTATGGTTTTCTTTGTATGCAACCTCATACAACCTCATACCATATGTATGTGAATGGGTTACAATACAAAATGTTGCACATTATACATAACTTGAACTACATTGACTGAGTCATGGACCTCAGACATGTGGCATGTGTCCCATGCAGAAACTAAGGCATGGTGTTAATGCATCTTTTATGAGGCTATAGTTCTTAAAGCAGAGAAAATGGACAAAATTGTGGAGTCAACTAGTCCGTTTCACTAATGTTGACTAATGTTAATAAAATAACATTAGTGTCATGGACATGTGTCATAATTTAGATTGTTTTGTGGCACTGCACATCTTTTGCTCTTTCATAAGAAAGATAACAACAGAAGAACATCTGGTAGATACGGTTCAAGAACGTTGCGTTTGATTCTTGAAATAATGCTGTAGGCAGAGAGAGACAAAAGGAAAGTCAATATTAGTAGTACTTAGCTTAGATTATTATGTAACTTCTCCAACTAATTGACTTGTTTTGTTTTCTATTACCAGAGAGTGGTACTCGTATCATTTCCCAGAGCTGGCTAAGATCGTGTCAGAGAATGCAGTGTACGCTAAAGTTGTCCACTACATTCAGGATCGCAAGAACTTTACAGAGGACAAGGTCGAAGGACTTGAAGAATTAGTGATGGATAGCACGAAAGCCACCGCAATCTATGATGCTCACAAGTCATCCATGGGTGAGAAGGATATTCAAGAGTCATTAAGTTTTACACAGAGGTTTTATGAATGTTGTGAACCAAAGAAATAATGAAACACTAAGGTTTTGTGTACAAAACCTACTTATATCTTTGGAATTTTTAGCTTCTTTTGTAACTTTATTTTCATTCTGCTTATGCAATGGTTGATAAATTGTTGGCCCGCTGAACAGGCAAAGTTTTTTGGGGCATCGGGTCTGTTAAGACAACCGGAATCAGCTGTGGGGGTTGTCTGTGAATGACCAGACTTAAACATCACATTCAGGTTGCACTGTAACTAAATACCAATCCCCCTCCCCCCGAAAAAAAGAAGGTAAAATGGTAAATTGGCTGCAGATATTTCTTTTCATCTTATTTGCTAACATGTTGTGATTTTGTGGTGGTAAACTGATGAACATGATGACTGGAAGAAAGTATTCACATAGATTGAGTAAGCAATGTTTGCATTAAATGTATACATGTGCAGTGTGACAGTGTCATAAGTTTCCCATGTTATAAATCTTTTGTAATGTTAGTCACTGATACAGAGAGGAAAAGTGCTTAACAATCAAGTAAACTAGAAAAAGCAGAATAAACAAAACAGCTCTTTGATCTCTTTCATTCTTGTCGAGTCAATGTTGTCTCGTCTGATGGTCGTAGTTGGTGACCTAACCTTTGGTTTGTTTTCCTCATGACCAGGGATGGACATATCTCCGATAGATCTCATCAACATTGCAAGCTTCTCGACCCGGGTGATCTCACTGAGCGACTACCGTAAGAAGTTGTTTACCTACCTCCAAGAGAAGATGCACGCTGTGGCACCTAACCTGACTAGTCTGATAGGAGAACAGGTAAGAACTAACCCAGCCTGGCATTGGAAGAGAATGTCACAGTAATATTTCTGATAGACAGTAAAGGCTTTAATTGGTTAGAAGCTAATCCTGCAGAAACTCTGATCTAACACTGTTTCTAAAAATCTAAGAAAAGACTTGAGAAAATACTCTTACGGCATGTTCTTTTGCCCACTGAAATTCCTGGCAAAGTCTTTGTCTGCTCAAGATAAAGGTCCAAATATCACATTTCAAGGTGATACCGAGAAACAAATCTTGGGAGAAAAAGTAGAATTTTGAAGAACATGTGCCATGATGATGTCAATAGATGACTCAGTATATTCTAGTTTTCAAAAGTAAGTAGATTTATCTGGCAAAAATAGTCAGATTTGTAGATTGTATCAGAGGAAAAAGCAACATATCCAGATATTGAGAGGTTTTCAGATATTAGGATGTGTTTATAGTTGCTTTTTTTTTTCTGGTAAATTCAAATTTTCTAGCATCTGTTATGGATGGGTGAGATATTACAAATGCAGTGGTTATCTTTCTATGAGATGTGTGTGTAACTAAACTTCAGGTCTACTAATGGCAAGATATTCTCAAATAAGGAGCCTGCCAATTTCACTTTGGAGGTCAGTTGGTTATTCTGTTTAGAGATGACACAGCTGGCACTTCTTGCAAAAGCATTCAAGTATACCATGTAAATGAGAAGGCAGTAAGGTGGTTCACCCAATCATGTTACATAAAATGAATAAGCCATGGTAAACACAAAAGACTAATTGCTTTCTCTGTCCTTAGCTGTATGGTGCTAGTACTACCTCAATGTTGTCAGGCTGTAACTTATTTAAATCTGTTTTTGTCAAAAGGTTGGAGCAAGACTGATTTCTCATGCCGGTAGTCTGACCAATCTCGCTAAGTATCCAGCATCAACGGTTCAGATTCTCGGTGCAGAGAAAGCGCTCTTCAGGTAATTTTTTATTATTTTAAACAAAAGTTCAAGGGTTCTGACTCCCCCATTTAATGTTCCACGTTGTCTCATTTCTCGTTTGTCAAAGTCAAAACTGGTAAACATATATCCTCATCTCTCTTACCCATCCCCCACAGAAAGGTGTAGCATCAATAAACTTTCAAATTTGTATGTAGTGAAATCAATCACCTACTTGAGAGCAGAAGAGTTTGCAGTTGAAACAAACATAACTGAACTTCACCAAACTTTGTACGTGTATGCTCCACGTCCCATTCTTTGCCTCACCATTGACTAAAAGTTATTTTTTTTATTCAGGATCTTTCATTTGTCACTTGATGGGAGTAGTGTAGGGTTTCTTATATCAATTTCTCACAAGGAGAACCTTTGGACACTAATCTTCCTGGCATTTGAGCATCCCTCCCTCACTTGTGATTGAAAACATGCCAAACAGTATTTATGTACAATTGCTCTCATGTCAGTCCAGAATGTTTCTGTAGAGGTCTTTAAAAAAACATTTCATAAGAATATTCTTAAAATTCCTAAACACATGTTTATCTCTTTTTAGAGCTTTGAAGACCAAAGGTAACACCCCGAAATACGGTTTGATATTTCATTCCACGTTCATTGGACGGGCGGCCCAGAAGAACAAAGGCCGCATTTCGAGGTACTTGGCCAACAAATGCTCCATTGCATCCAGAATAGATTGTTTTGCGGGTGAGTAACTTTGAAGGGAGAGTATAGTGATAATGATCCCTTTGTAAGTCTTGAAGCAGTTATTTTATATATTTATTTATATTTTTGGTCTTTGTGAATGTTTAGTTCCTATTTACAAAATGCTCTTTCTCGTACATCTCCTTGTTTTCTTTTCTTCTTTAAACATCTTTGACCTTGAAATTAATTGGTTACTTTGGTATAATTATTGTGTTCAAATGTCTTGATTGTACAAGGGTGCTAGGGGACATCTGGGAGGTTGTAGATTGAAACCTTGGTATAAAGTAGATTGGTTAAAGCCCTGAAAATGACATAGCAGGCAATTATGAAGTGTTTCATTTTTTCTTGTAAGTTTGCTAGATTTGTGGTGTTTGTCAGTATAAAGTCATAATAAATAGTAATAATTTGACTATTTTTAATCACACTTTGCTAAGTGGCACAAGTCAAGTTTTTTCCCAGCACAACAATATAGATCTTGTTAAGCCATGTTGGATTTATAGCAAGGTAGATCCTTCCAGTACCTGAAAATTAGACAGGTTTGATCAGCAGTTGGGCCGATTGATTCACTCAATGGAATGCACATGCCTCGTTTTTCCACACTGTTAAATATTTGATATTTTATTAGCATAGTTATGGTTAAAACATTGATTTATAGATAATTTCTAGCCAAAGAAATGTTTCTTTTCTCTTGAAGATGTCCCGACCTCTGTCTATGGTGAGAAGCTGAAGCAGCAGGTGGAGGACAGATTGAAGTTTTATGAATCGGGTGTCGTCCCGGAGAAAAATCTTGTCGTCATGCAAGTGGCAGCCACAGAGGTAATCTTATTAGGTCAGGGGTGTATAGGGGGGATTAACTATCATCCTTTCCTAATTTTCTGGGGTCCTTGCAAAAAATAAAGGTTAAATTGTCACAGAGAGTTTCTTTCAGTGAAAAGCAAAGCTAGTTTGGAACTTGCAGTTAACGCAGTGTTTAGGTTCCCTTTGACTAGCCATCTACATGTAAACCACAATGTTGTAAGTTTGTGCCATCGCATTATGCTTCTCTCTGGAAACTGAGTGTAATGGTACTTCATGTGAAGTTATAAAGACCCTATTTATTTATTTCTTTGTTTGAGGGTGGTGGGGGAGTTTTAATATTTTTAATGATATAATTGCCATTAGTGATCTATCAAGCTTCCATCCTGAACGTCTTGTCCATCTTCAAAGGATCAAAGACAATTTATATTATTTATATCAATATGAAATTTCAAGCGTATTACTTAATCAATGGCGGCTTACTGTGTATTGTGGTGAGGCCTTGGGAGCCAACTTTTAAAGCGAGCGTATTCAGTCCAACAAGGAGCGGTTAACTTAGAAATCGAATGTTAGATAGTTTAGAGGTTACTGAATAATGAATAAATGTAAATTGTCTTTGATCCCTGCCTTCATTATTCCTTTAAATTTGAAGCAGAGTTTCTCTCCATTTCTGAAAACTCCTTTAACGTTTTGTTTGGTCTTTTCCTATACAACAGTCTGCGTTGGCTGTCGAGGCTGTCATCATAGAAAGAAAGAGACAAGAAAAGCAGGAGAGAAAACGCAAGCGGAAGATGGTGGCAGCTCGTGGCGACAGTATAGCGCCCCCACTACCAGCAGCTACTATCGAAGAAATACCTTCAGAAGAACCACCAAAGAAAAAGAAGAAGAACAAGAAGAAGGCCGGTGGCCTGAGTAACGGCGGAGGGGCTGATGAATCCTCGCAGTCTGTGAAGGAGGAGAACAACTCCTTCATGATGGACACATCAGCAGAAGCCACACCGGTCAGCGAAGGCAAAAAGAAGAAGAAGAAGAAGCAGCAACAACAGCAGCAGCAGGAGGAGGAGGAGGAGAATGGCGACGAGGGAGCCGAAGCACAACTGAATCAGTCTGCGGTTTCCATGGATACATCCGGTGGAGACCTCTCAATGAACAGCGAGAAGAAGAAGAAGAAAAAGAAGAAGAAGAGGAGTCTTCTTCAGCAAGGTGGTGACGAGTGAGGGCAGCAAACAAGTTATGTGAAGAGAGTCACTACTGCCTTACCACCCTGATATGGCTTGGTACGGTAGTTAGTTATACCTCCATCCTAGGTGGCAAACTGACCCATTTGAAACACCTGAAGGGACAAGCACAGCAAATTATGTCATTGATTTACAACATAAATTATGGTCTGGCCTCGCATGGGAAGAGTAACATTTTTCACCGACAGCCTACACCATTGTCAACTTTATTTGGGGACAGGAACAATACAGTGGTTATTGCAAAGAACTGAAAGTCGATGATCACTTGTGGGGCACACCGTACAAGTGGAACTGGCTGCTTTCATTTCCAAGCAGACAACCATTCCCTGGCAGCATGCCCTACATGGATGCACTTGGTGGTACATTCTACAATAGACGAAGGAAGAAGCACGAGTAAAAATGCGTTACATCTCCGCTTATCTACTTTGACTTTCCTAGAGCTTGTGAGACCAAAGAGATTAATATGTGTACACCCTGAAACTTGCATAAATGTAATCATGTTAACTAACATTAGGCTTGTTTGTCAGTTCTAGCAGATATACCACTGTGGTGAGCAAACATGTCATCATGAGTACTTGATGTGTTATCTGATAATGTGTATCGTAACACTCACAAAGCTAGTATCTTGGTAACAAAGTACCAGCCTTTTTTTCAGAACCTGGTTTACAAGGAATTTATACTTTTCAGGAGCATTAGTCTGTAGCAAGTCATGCATCCTCCCTTTGTGATTAATCAAACATATCTGTCTCGGCCTGAAAACTTTATGCGTCAGCTTGAGTGCACGAGTGAAAGTTCTGACTTTCACTACCAAGATATTTTTGAACATTCTGTGGTTCACATGCTCAGATTTTGTACCCCACCTTATGTGGTAAGAGTTTGCTTCTCAGTTTTTTCAAAGCCTTCAAATGTTAACAGGAAGAACAAAGAATAGTTTCAGAAAAATTTCATCTTAATTACTTTGTGAGATTGTCAAATTCAGTCCTTCAGGATAGGAAGTCTTATGAACTGATGCAATGGAATCACATAAACCACAGTGACTTCGCAGGTATTTGACAGTATAAATGTAACATGTTTATTTTAACATGGTATTTACCATGTTCTGACTTGGAACAACAGCTCATTAATGAAATGAGTGTATAGTCTTGGTTTTGTTAAGTCTGGTCAGCAGGGGTAAAAAAACTACAAGTGATGGAATGCTTTATGGGAGACACTTTTTGTTTAACTTTTCTTTAATATTTTTAGTCTATCATTTACCTTCTTCCAATATCAACTAATCTTGCAAGATAGTGCTCAAGATATGAAGATTTTCAAGTAATAAAAAGATGAAGCCACAGCATTTATTATTGGCTGACATTGTAAACTATTTTATTTAAATTCTTTGATTCAATGAAGTTTTACAGCATCCATATCTATGTAACATTATTGGCAAAAGCAAACATGTAATCAACTTTTTCAAAATTATGACTGATCAGTCTTAGTTGATAATTTGTATAGTAAAACCACCTCAAATGATAGTGTGTTGTGCACTATTATCAAAGCATTGGTATTGTAAGACCACATCAGAATTATAGTGTGTTGTGTGCACTATTATCAAACATTGGTATTGTAAGACCACAGAATTATAGTGTGTTGTGTGCACTATTATCAAACATTGGTATTGTAAGACCACTTCAAATGATAGTGTTTTGCACTATCATCAAAAAATTGGTATATTGTAAGACCACTTCAAATGGTAGTGTGTTTTGCACTATTATCCAAAAATTGGTATTGTAAGACCACATTAGAAATTGTAGGGTGTTGTGCACTATTATCAAACATTGGTATTTAAGAACACTTCAAATGATAGTGTGTAGTGCACTATTACAAAACATGGTATTGTAAGACCACATCAAAATGATAGTACATTGTGCACTATTATCAAAACATTTTTGGAAACTGAAAACCTGCAAAAGAATGATAGTCCTTGTGGTGATGGGATATTTTGCAGAAGCGATGGTTATTGTTACTTTGATTATCCAGTTTGTGAGCTGTCCAATCAGAAAGAAGTTGGGAGACACTTCGTGGCTCAGATCATGTAAACTCAAATCTAAAAGACCTAGATTGGTGGTAAATTAACCAGACACTGGACTTATTAAAATTGTTAATTGTGCCTTGCAGCTGTTGAATTATTCATAGAAATTTCATTAACGTTTAACTGTATATATTATTTTAATAATTGAGCACTGGAGAATTTGTTCTTGAAAGTTTGATCCTTTGTTTTAACGAAAATGGGTTTGCTTATTCGTATGAGTAAATTTAGCAATTTTGACAACTTAGCATGAGCATGAAGATACTACAGTTACATCATTTTGTCGTTGAATGTAACAAATTTACAATAAACCACATTTGGTCTCGCAGACCGAGTTAGGCACTAGATGAGTACAGGAAAGTTTGTAAGGCAAAAAAAGGATTAAAGGAATTTTGTAGTGAAATATTGGATCCAGCCCTTCCAGTCATATCATTTTGTGTCTTTGTATCACCCTAAGCCTTGCCCTGTGATTAATTTTAGTTTTTGTGATAGAGTACTTGAATGTTGGCCTGTCCTGCCAGAAAATTTGAATCTAACACTGACTTAGGTCGAGACGTGACGTCAATGCGGCACATTGGTCAGACTCGATCAGATCCCACTCTAAGCTTGGCTTTGATACATTACACAGGAATTTGTACAGACTCCACATACGACTGTGATTCAAAAAATCTCTCAAATATCAGATATCTGAACAACATATTATGAAGAAGAACTAGTTGGGGAATTCTGGAACGTTTTAACTCTCAAAAAGATTGCTAACTTGCAACTTGACCAGGAAATTTCCATCTAAATCGCTATTTTGCTTTCCGAAATTTTCATTTTCCTCACTACAGTGTAGCTTGCTGATGATAGCGTCCCTGCAGCCCCCGAAACGAAGTGCCGCGATGACCTCATCGTTGCTCATCATTCTCCACTGTTTAAAATATATTAGATTAAGTTGGCGCAAGGTTAAAAAATTCCCTTCTCCTGAATTATAGAATGAAAAATCCCCCAACTTGGACTGATGATGAAAATGTTATGGATTTTTTTTTCATTTACCCAATAGATATCCACTAAAACATTCCTTTAAAGATGAACGATAATGATATCCAGCATTGATGCAAAAATACAATTTTATTCACAAGTATTCTTGTTGGCTTCCTTTTTACGTATCTGAAAAATGAAGTCAATCCAATGTTGGGTAAGGCTGGAAAAAATACTAAACTTGTGGAAGTTTTTGGGTTACGATGATAATCCTAACCTTTGCATTCATGATGGCGTTTGTCTTGTCCAGCTTATAAACACGGTATTGTTTATTGGGTTTTTTTGGAAGTCATTTGGGATCACCAGGCGTCAAATTATGTAAACACGATTTCTGAAGAAGGGAAGGTGATACCAATTACATATTTGGGGTGTGTAGAAGTACCACATTGATTACAAGAAGCCTATTGTTTTTGGTGAAGGTCAATTGTGGTCATTAGAGGTCAATTTGTTAAAACCTTGTAAACATGATATTGCACAAAGGGAACCTTGGGCAGATCTCATATTTTGTTTGCAGATGAACCATATCAAATTTAAGGAGCCTCTTAGTGTTTTCAGTGGGGTCAACAAACACCAAACATTTACTTCACTCCCCTTACCTGTCTCTCTACACAAACGCACCTTCCTAAACATAATATCGCAAGGGAAGCTTGGACAGATCGCATATTTGGCATGTAATTGTACCACATTGAGTACAAGACACCTAATGTTGTGGGCGGAGGTCTGGTCATTTGAGTTCACCAGTGGTCAAATTGTGAAAACCATGTTTTACACAATATTTCAACAAGAACAGATGTCCCATTAGTATGTTGATGTATCTATCACATTTATTACAAGAACCTGTTGTTGTGGTCAATGGTCATTTCAGGACAGCCTGTGTCAATGTGAATTAAGTGTTTGTCACATCACACTGCTTTACACTGTTTTACTAAGATCAAGTATGTATCACACCCTCACTATACATTATGTCAGATTCAGGAAGAAAACTGCTCATTACATCATCGAAACCACAGTGCATTTTTGCAATTTTTTTAAATTGGGCTTTTCGCGAAAAGCTGTATGATGATCACGTGATCCATATGGACCTGTGACGTAATTATGATGAAAACAAAGTGAGCTTGGCGTAGACTTTTACTTTTACTATGCACTGGGTGTGTTAGTTCAGTTGCAACTTACTCTATATCGACGAGACAAATAACCTAAACCACTAGCAAAATGCCAAGAAATTGTGTTGTAGGGGGACGCAACAGAATGTGGACTCTACAAGAAGTTTTTTTGGGCAAAAACGTGTGATCACAGAACAACATCATTTGTTATAGCTACATCCAAAATGCTAAATATGTATGATATAACATAGTATCGCCAACGTACTCTTCAAAATATGAAAAAAGTTGTTGATATAAGCTGTGAAGCTTAAATATATCTGTATTTATATTTTCCCCTCAAGACACTTTAGTATTCTGTGAAAATACATTACAATGTTATGTTGATTGGACCGTATATATGGCACTGGGTATTCTGTCAGAATACATTATAATGTTAATATGCATCATTGGGCCATATATCTGGAAATGCAGTGTTTTAGTATCTGAAAGGTTGCTGCCTTTCTTTCTTTTTTTCTCACTGCGTTATACTTACCAGGGAGTTGCTAGAAGGAGAAACAATTCCAGTCATTTGTACAATGTCCGTTTTTGACAATAATCTTTTGATATATTTTCTGCAAACTTGAATTCTTTGGTTTTGTTTCGGATCAGCAAACTGATACAGAATCATACATGTAAGTGTATGTCTGCATTGATGTAATATTGACAATCATCATGTTGAAATTACAACATGTGTTAAATTTTCGACTCAAATAAAGAGTAAATAATATCCAGGCATTGAAGTTAATCCTTTTGAGAAGCCCATCATATTAACATCTTTTGTTCCAAATTGCTAAAAAAGTACACAGGCATGTTTTTCTACTCTTGCTAAGATAAAAAAAAAAAGTAATGCATATGTGTGTGTGGGGGGGCATGGGCGTCAATCCAGGGGGGGGGACGGGGGGACACGTCCCCCCCCACATTTCGATGGGTGGGGGACACAAT
>JAAAKB020294580.1:0-16505 GCA_010014835.2 Apostichopus leukothele
ATCCCTTTCTTCAGTTCAGCTACAAAACATATCTCTCTTTTTGTGAACACATTGCGCATCAACGAGCCTTCCGTCAGCCTAGAATAGTAAACTATGTTCAAGGAATAAATTACAGTAGCTATCATCAATTGATTGTTCTATGGCTACTATAAACTTGGCACTATGCCATGGATGTGGTTAAAATATTCTTTTATCCCATATGTTTACTCACATCCGGGCCGCATCACGTATTATGCATCTGTATTTATCACAAAATAATTTTCCATAAAATTTTTCATTTCTTTTTAGTTTCACATATATACTCAACTAGTATGTTTATTCCTCTTTCAAAATTTGGAATAATATTTCACAGAGCCAATTTTGTAGACTTAATTGATTAAAAAGTACAAAATGTAGTGTTTATTTAATATTCATTAGAATGTGTATGACACATACTCTTTGTCCACTTTGCTACCGAATAAAAACAACTAGTCTACATTTTCTTACAGCAAACTGGACTAACAGCTCAAAGTTGATAGGTCAACAATGAACAGCAGTGCTGTAAATGATACACTTGTTTACAATGAGGAACATCCGGGAATTGTTAGTAAATTTTGCAACATGTGTGGTGATTTTCATAATTTTAACATACCACTGAGGAGAAGTTTGCAAGTTTGCTGTCATGTGACATGTCGGTACTGCCGTAATACTGACAGACCATGCTGTCCACGAATTGTTAGCTTTTAATGTATTATGCAAAATTGTGTTCAACATTAATCCTACCTTCAACAGAGGCTGTACTCTCGTCGGGGAGTTTGGGAAGTGACATACTGCAAATAAAGGTAAATCAGATAGTAACTAATATCATTCGAAGAGTTTCGAGCAAAAGACATTTCCACCGGTAAGCAATGCGTAATATAGTACTAAATCACAATGACAGGTAATTTAACGTCTAAGCCATCTCATATCATTTTCCTTTAGTTACATGTATAATCATTGATGGAATGCTACAGACTATAAATTAAACTTCCAATGACTAAATAAACCCTATCGGCTGAAATATGATAGGTAGGACATTCATATTATGCTTTGGTGGCTCGGGAATGGCAACTTTAATTGGTTGGCAAGTTACTGTGACAATTAACTGCGATACGTAAGCAATGCGAGGGATAACATTTGTCATACCTTTGTTGGTGTTGCAACGATCGATGAGCTGCAGTCCATTCTACGTGTATAAATTAGATTGTGGGTAGAGATGAGAAAAACGTAAATCATAATGTGGAGAAATCAGAACAAAACATATCATATTTATGCTAAAACAATGAAAATTTCTAATAGTTTGAAATATTGTCCATACCTTGGTTTTTCTCGATGGATTCTTTCGTATTTCTTTCAATCACGGAACCCAAGTCCAGAGGTTCTTCATTCAGTTCTGTAGTTTGTCTAACAAAAGCGGAGAAACAAATGGGTGCTTACCATTTATACGATAGATTTCGCGTTTCCATGATTGCATATATAAATGACGATATGTTTACCAAAGTTGATGGTTTAATATTATGTACAATGGTTAAATATAAGTGATCATAATGCTGTGATAATGTGACATCATTTTTAATTCAGTCTGTTCAATATAAATAATTTACATGTACAGTAATCTATCACAACAAATTAAGATATATTTCAAGGCAACTCACACGATCATGGCTAAACGATATTCATTTCAGTCACAAACATTTTCTTGTTTCCCTTTGCAAATGACTAAGTCTTTTAAAGAAGTTCATTGATTACGTAATTAATTTTACAAAGCGTTCATCGGTATTGACGTTCACATCAGTACATCATTCATTATTCTTGTAAGACTATTGCTTAATCCGGGAGTATTAACGAACAACTTAAATCGTCGTTTTCCTTTTTATTTTTTATTTATTTTTAGAGTGATAACATTTCTTATTCCAAACAACATTGTCTTCTAAAGGGTAAGTGGTTTAATATTTCAGGTAAAATGTTTTACCGTAACTGGACTTGACTCTTTGCTCCTGCAAAAATTGAAAAACAAAATAAATCAAATTATCTGATAATTTATTTGTTTTATGTTGCTCTGATTCGGTCAAGTAATGAAAGCAGATATACCAAGTATAAATCATAGTGTTGAAAGTTTTCAATTGAATACGTACACTTATGTAGGTTAGTGAATTCTGCAATTGATAAGAACCGATATTCTATGTAGCACAATAACAAGTATTCATCCTATTGTTTGCGCGCAGAAACAATCAGGCAAACAATAACGATTAAAGTTTGACATCAGTTTGAAAAACAGAATATCACGTATTATTTACCCTAGGTCTAATGCATAAACAGAATAAACACACGTTGATTTGCCTTGACGCAAACGCAAACAGTTCAATAATAAAACCGTCTTCATTGATCCAGCAATTCTAATGATACATTTGGTTTCCTAAAAATGAATATACGTACTGTTACTGCCAATGATATAAGACATAGTTACCACCAGAAAACTTGAGTCTATAGATCAGTGGTAGTGCCGTTAATACAAGCACAACAAAGACAGCACAACAAAACAAAATACGGGTAGATGGTCCTCTGAGTTCACCTGAATAAGAAAATAGTATGCTGTTAAATATAGTATCAGCAGAGGACATTGCAAAACAAGATATACATGCAGCTAGTGTAAGCACTAATTTAAATCATATTTTTCATATGAAACGCAATTACCAAGGTGTATTTCATGAATTAAGCAATGGAAGCACAACATTCCATTTTATCAGCTTTCAAAATTGCAGATAGGTACCGAACTTTTAGACTTACTTACCCAAGCTTAAAAGTGTGATTGTTCTGTTGCTTTCTTGAATTTTAGAGCTTCCAACTGCAAGGCATGTTACCAAGGCGCTTTCAGCATCAAGGCGGAAATGAATGTCACTTTTACAGTCCCATAAACCTTCCTTTCCTGTAGTTGGTGTTGGAACGAATAACTTTTCTCGCAAATGTACTTCTGATTTTTCATAAACCCAAGTCAGCTGCACCATTGGCCTTGCTTCAAGTGCAGCGCATCTCAATGTATAGCTCTGACCAATGGCTACATGGATAAACCTCTGCAGCACAGTTTCCTCCTCAAACATAAATGAAATCTTAGGTACAACTGTTTTAACAAAACAATAACAAAATGTTACTAATTTTTCTGCCGTGACTATTATTAGCAAGGACAAGTATTAGTTATATTCATAGCAATCGTCTTACCATCAATACAAAGTATCAGTGTATATTGAGTAATCCGGCAATGATCAATCAGTAAAGTAACTTGCCGCATTAATGATATCGCGTTCTCTATGTTCGTACAATGTCAGCACTTGAAGGAGAATTGAAGACAAGACATTAAGCCATTTCTAATTGTTTTCCCCACTCAAAAGACGAATATTACATAACCATATCAACCACACTTCTTTCCTACCTGAGATAATTAACTTTTACTACGACGCTACCCCGGGAACATGGGGGCTGCCATTGAAATGTGAATTAGCTATAATCCGGGCTCTTAGTGACGTACTATACGGACAATTAATCATATTTCACGTTTTACAAAATACTGTGCAAGTGCATTGTGTAACTAACACTAACATTTCGCTAGAAAACATTTAATATTCATATTGCTATCCCTGAGAAAGTCAGATTATGAAAACAATTTAAAATTGCTTTGCTTGTGTAAATGGCAGACCTGTTCCTTACGATTATGAACAACGTTTTAACGTGGCAGAATTACAAGAAAGAGAAAATAATGGACTTAGCGATGACGATGAGTACCAAAACGTAGGCCGAGACGAACAGCCTAGGCCTACTGTTGTTAGGCTCGGTAGTACAGACTGGTGTGACTGTGGTTTGTGCAATGTTATACCGAAAAAAGTAGAGTGCATTTCTTGAAAAGGTCTGGGTTCTTCTTCGGATGTGGAAACCAAAACTGTGATTTCTTTACTCTGGAAGAATGACTGTTACAACCGAACTTCTGACAGTACGGCATTTTGTTGGGCTTCACTTCGAGGAACGTCGGGCCTACATGTGGGCTACGTACGTACGTTAATCTAAATACAGCACAACCTACACAGTATAAGTATAGCCAAGCATACACATACACATCGCGTCTGGATGTTGAAGTTGTCCGGATAGTACGTCATCCGTGACCCAGGTCACAGGTATTTGCATATCTATGGCGATCTCCAGCAATTTTGTTCAATCAACCTCAATGAGCGGCATCGGCGCCAATCTCAACTTTCAAAAGGCCGGTACTAAATTTGAGATAAGTTCTTGGGATCAGGAAGTGGTTCATGTTAAAGCCTACATTTAAATCAACAATTAGGATCATGATTGCGTGCTGCCTTCAATTCCCCTTTAAGCACACTTAAGCTATGTGTTAATTTTAAGTCTTTTAAAATACCATTTCATCATCGCACACTAAACACAGGACATTTAATCAGTTTAAAGTACTTGAATTGTGTAGTTCTTAGAAGTATCGTGTGACCCTTTGACAGTTAATGACAAAATAGTCCCCAATGGACGTAGAAAATGGACAGACGAATGTATTTCTCTTCAGTCAAAAGGTTGGTCGGTAAACTTACCTCCTTTTTAATTTGAAAGTAACGTGGTGCTTACCTAGCAATACAAAATCATCAGCCTTACTTTCAAAACCACTCGACTTAATATGTTACATTCAACTTTTCATTTTGCGAAGAGAATAACAAAACGAAAGTGCATAATAGCAAGAAATACTTCCTTTGTTTCCCTGTGGGTAACTAGATTCAATACTGTTGTCAAATAATGTACTACATAAAATAGACTGACATGGACCCAAAGTTCAAATGATTATTGTATCTAACAAACACTGAAAAGTTTGCAATCATTAACCAACTTTTACTTACCAATTGTTCTCAGCTCAACCTGATTAGAGACGTTTGTAAAATCCAAATGACCAAAGGTCCTACATTTAATAGTTGTCAGGTGGGATGTCACGAGTATGTCTACCACTTTCGAGTGACCTTCAGTGGTGCGATTATAGTAAAAAGTATCATTTGTAGATGTATGGTGTGTGATGTATCCACTGTTTTCTTCGACAATCAAAGATATAAAGTCAATATAGTTTCCGTGGACAAAACATCCGATAGAATAAAAACTTCCCAGTTGAACGTATGTTGTTGTGCCATTGATAACCACTCCGCCAAGTGATATATCTACACTTGGATGTTCTACAAATATAAATAAATGCAAAAATATAACTAAATGAATCAATTAATTACAAGATGATATTTAACATTTCTTACGTAAAGGGTACATTTGAAGGAAAGCACGAGTACGTCTACTACATAGAAATTGAAAGAAAACAACATGTACTCACGGTAAACGATAAGCAACACAGACAAAGATCTCATGATTTGCAAGTTACTGGCACTGGTACAAGTTATGTTCATAGTTTTTTCTTCCTCGCCTACATCAATACTCAGCACTGAAACTATTACGCCTTCGCTGCCTCCTGCATAAGAAACGTGAAGTTTAAATCGATTTCTGGACTGCTTTCAGTGATATTGTGTCCATCTCTTAGCCAGTAGACATTTGGTCGTTTCGAAGAGGTAGTACGACATTTAAGTACTAATTCCATCTTCTCAGAGACGTAAATCTTCGGTGGTGAAGTACTACCATTATATAAGATGCTATGATCTGGAACGACTAAAACAACACAGTGCATATTCGACGTTTTGCGGACGCAATGCTTTTTCATAATACTGTACATTAAGCTTGTGGAAGGAAATATTTAGCCCAGAGCACCCTAAATCGGCACAATATATTTTTTCTGTTTCTAGAATTGCTTTTTAGTTTGCTGAAACACTTCAAACCCGGATTCAATCACAAACTCTAACCTATGTTTGAAACAATTGTTCATCGTAGTGTCAACAAAACATCTAATTTTATGATTGTAGTTCATTTTTTTTAACAAAGCAAATGTGATTGTCATTTAAGCCCTTACCAGTACCATTTACGTATCTTTCTTATCTGCAGTGCGGTAATACTCTCATTGATTAATTTCAATTAATTGTGTTTTCTAGGTGATTAAATTACGAAAACTTAGCCTTTGGAAACTATAAATAAACGTATTTTGTTCACATTTCATCAGTAGAATAGGTACCAACACGTTCCTTACCATTCAATTTAGTGGATACCGACTTAGTACCATTGATGTATTGCTCTTCGGTTACGCATTCAATACGTATTACGTTTGTGTCGACCCGATGAGTTATTCTGATGCTAGAATTGGATGTACCAAATCGATTTTCGTTGTAAGTCTCCGTAGTGTTGTGTGAAACAGACAAGCCATTAATAATCAGTTGAAGAGGAGTGATTGGTCTCGATCCAACTGCAACGCACTCAAACTGGTATTCTTGCATCAAGTTTAGAGCTTTTGTAAGATTAGACGTATTGCCATCAACCAGTATGTATAAATCCGGGACAACTAAAATATAAGAACATTTAAAACCGCAAATTTCATATAGAAACTTCCCATTTTTTATTCCGTGCTTTCCGGTGGCCAGTGTCAGTGCGAGGTTCAATTCTTGATTTCTGTGAAAGTGTACCGTTTCCTGCAATACCAGCAATTACTTTACGTTTGGAGAGTAAATTCTGTCAATGTAAGCCGTTATCTATCCAGTAACCCTAAATACTTTTATTAAATGTCCATGATTTGATAAAGATTGAGAATAATAAGTAATTGTCAGTTTTCAGAGTGTATGCTCAAACAGAAAGGCATTTCATTTTGTTCTTACAATGCTCTTATATGGTGTAAAAGAATGATATTTCTTTGAAGCAAATGGTTTTATATTTGATATGTTTTAGATTTTGCATGGTTATGGCTATGCTGTTTTGTTTTTTATTTTCATTTTGATGAGTTCTCGAAGTAACATTCGTATTTTAAACTAAGAAAAAATCGAGAATATTTATTTCATGTTTAAGATTCACTGATATAGAAGATGGTTCAGGCTAGAATCTTATTGAATCTTATTGATTTTATTTCCATGTCACTGACAAGCACAATGTCTTCGGAAACAATTTTGCTCCATTTATGGAAACATGAGGTACACAAATTTGCCCAAACTAAGAAGGCATTTGATCAAACAAACATTATATCTTAGTGAAATTAAAGGCATGATGAAAATTGTCAACGCTTCAGGTTTAGTTAAGTTACTTTAAATGTAATGAAAAAAAGTAGTATATCGAATAGCATAAAAAATGCAAATACACTCATAAGCTACTTTAAAAGGAAGAACAAATTATGAGATAAAACATAGCTTGGGAATGAAACCAGGCATCTAGAAATAAAAATGTTCGACTTCATCCAGTCCATAACTAAACTACTTACCGATAACCTTCACACAGTGTGTCGTAATAAGGATTCCATCACTTTTGCATGTGTATATCCCTTCATTCTCTATCATGGCACTTTCTATAATAAGGGCATAATTTGTCCCGAGCCGTACGTTTTGAAGTTTTTTTGAGTTTCCCGGGAGTTTTCCAATAAATAAATGGATATCACTTTCTGTAGCCCATAATGAATTTTCCTCAGAATTAGTTGTACAAGGTAGATGTAAATTTCCTCCTAAAAGCACCGATTGGGAGGTCTCATTGCCATCGCAATTGTCTCCGAGTACTCCAGTGAACACTGTGAAATAAAAGACGCGTGTAATGTGGGCAGGAAGTATTTCAGGTTCCTTATAACTTTAACATCACAAAATACGCGATGATATAAATTTGATATACCAAAGAATGGAATACTCACCTGCAAGAAGAAGCAAGAGAGTCTCCAAAGTGTGTTTAATCATTATCACTGTTCAAAACACTGCTCGTAATGTTACTGTGTTAAAGACTGCAAGAGAAGTGATTCAATATGCGACTACTTGGTCATTGAATCGGTTAGACTGCTGCAATATACACAGTAAAATTTACTTTCAATGCTATTCACTCTTAGCTAATGGGTGATATGAATATTTAACCATACACAATACAACGATCACAATGAAAGAGAAATTAAATGTGCAGCCTTGTACTACGTTCTGACACCTATAATCGCTGTGCAGAATATTCGAACCAGTTAAAGGTCTACAAACCTCTATGAACAACTTTGTGCTAATCACTCGAATAGGCATTAGAAATCATGAAAATAGCTGCAATTTCAATCAAAATCCAGTCTTTCCTCAATTCTAGTGTTATTTATCTATAAACATGAGCTAATCATGAACAATCATGTTGTACAGGGAGTGACTGCCTAATTTTCTGTAATGTTTACACCTTTGTTTTCAAACATTTCGTTTCAAGGACACTGAGCACAGGTTTGTGGCCTAAGGCGATTTGTGAAATCTTATTGGCTTCTTTGAAAAGAGAAACATCACATTAGTCAAATACAATATGTTGTCTTGTAATTATGGGTTAACTTATTAAGAGCTAACATAAGCTATTTTGACGAGCGCAACACTCCATGTCATAGTTTGCACATATTAAATGAGTATCCCCAGAAAACTTCAAATGTGTATACTTCCTCAGTTATATCAAGAAAGCGTAACATGGGTGAATTAACCACATTTGAGACAATAGTAATTCTCGCATCATAGCTACGACATCGGGTTACCATTCTCCGTCTTTTTTCTGCTTTCCGATAACTGTGAAGTCAGATGATGTATCCCCACCCTCAGCCTCGAACCATTCTTAACGTTAACAGGCCCTAACTTTTTGGAACGTTGCTATGTGCAAAATATGTGACATTTTATACAAGAAGAGTTAAAATCGAGAAGTGGAACATTTAAGAGTTAAACGCTTTCCTCAGTGAACTTGACATCAACTGATTTACGGTGTAATATTCGAAGCATGATATGGAAAGATCGAACTTTACTAGTAGCTAATCTGATGTAAGTGTAGCGCTATAGTTAAAAAACCGGCATTTGCTTGTAACGCAGTCATAAGATACAGTTGATCATGGGAAGCGGGTT
Source organism: Apostichopus leukothele (assembly GCA_010014835.2). NCBI lineage: Eukaryota > Metazoa > Echinodermata > Holothuroidea > Aspidochirotida > Stichopodidae > Apostichopus > Apostichopus leukothele. Next base: position 9,012 of record JAAAKB020294580.1, read on the forward strand.
TCAACTTCTGCGAGGAGTCGCCTACCTTTGAGAGGGTACAAGTACAAGTATATCAAAATGAGTACAAACACAATATTCTACTTGAAACCCTCATGGTAAATAATATTTTTTTTCAATGCAGTAAAATACCAACTACAAGTAAGAATATATGAACTAATTAATTATAAACAATCGTTCTATGTCATAATAATGAGACGCTCAAGCTTAAGCCCGCAAAGGCTTATGGATTACAACTGCCACGTTATTTCAGATAGGAAAACCGTAGATTGTTCTTGTAAGACAAACCCACCTTACGATGACCCGGCCTGGGATCGAACCCCGAACCTCACGATTGCTAAACCTCATTGCTTCAAAATGCCACCCTTTATCCACTCGGCAACAACACCGATAACATGCACACTTAACATTTACTAATACAGGGGCGAGCCCATCTCATCCTTGCACAATGGTCCCTCAGTTAGCGAGTAACATATAAATGTGGGGGTACATCTACTCGGCCCCATTAGGATACAGGGCCATTGGTAGGATACCGGCGTCTGAGGACGTCGTCTAGCACAGACATCGATCAGTCCCTCGTTCGTAAGGTATAATACATTTGGTACGTTGTATTGTTTAAAAGTTAAAATGACTGAAAATCTGGCTTTTCTCTACTTCAGATGCATGTACGGCATCTTGGAGTTTCTTCGTGAATGGTCACTATGCATTTCTAATATTGTCAACACTCAATAATTCCTAGTGTAGCTATATGCACAAAGTAAAACGGAGAACATTTACCTACAATAATTAAACTAATTAACAAAACAAAGTACAATAAGTATGAGAAATGAAATGATCTATACAAAGACCATCATGACGTGCACATCAAAGTACACAAAGATTAAACCTTATAATGACATCTGCGGTATTCAATATGGCCACCTAATGCAGAATGAAATATAAATCTTACCATTTCTAGCCACAAGGCAAGCGGTATGACTACCGTATCAAAATATATTAATAATAAAATGAATCTTCAGAAACATGCAATAATACGCAACTGGTCATGTAACATACAACTAACTTGCTTGTGTTGACCACATAGCAATATCATAGTGCTAAATGACTCAGAAATCACCGTATGTTATTAATGGACTCTTCATACATATTCGAAAAGGCAGTACTAATATAGGAATGTCGCATATGCTAACTATTGCTGGTCGCCTTAGTTCCACTAGGAACAATTAACAGGGAAGTCCCTCGGCTAGAAATAGTTAGTAATAAGCTAGTAATAACAGCATCACAACAACAAGTACACAGCTAGCACACTGACTACTTTACCCATGCACAACTACTGGCTTAGACTAAGGGTTGCCATGGGACCTAACACCTTTGTCTGGATGTAGCTACCTAAGTATTCCACTGGGTGTAACAATATGCTACAAAAAGCAGAGACAGTAAAATTATAAAATATCTCAATATCTCGTGAAATCAACAACAATCTATAAAGTACTTTGAATACTCTTGCATTAATTCAATGTAGGTCATATCATAACGATTCACACATAACTTGTCACCCACGCTATTACTGATACAGATCTATTTTGAATTATGAAATGTGTTCTTTATTTAATCACAATTCGATTGAACAAATTAATATAGTTTTATCAATCTTAGTGTAGTCTGTAGCAAGCCTGGAGCTCCATGATAGAAATATTTGGTGAAGATTTATCTTTCATTTATATTTAACATTCAAAGACACTCACAGGTTTAACACTTTCAAAGTAAAGTAAGATTAATCCACTTTGTTATCATTGGTATATATTGATACCTACCAGAAAAACTATGAATATGAGTGTTAGCACTACTGAAGTGGCCTAAACTAATACGATCTCGAAAATTTAGAGTAACCAAATATTTTGCAATTCTGACACAGTATTGAATGCTCTTGGTTTTAAATTGAGAGTTGGTATTTACATCATCTAAATGTCTCACGGTTCAGTTTTATTTACCATACTCACAAATTTGGGGATAAAAGGTGCGTTGTAGGAATATTCCAGGTGTAAGACCTTCCAGTTTTGTAAAATATGATCAAACTTTAAAAGTGACACAAACCCAACCATCATCTTTAGATTATATCACTAAGATCTTTATGAAAAGCAACTCCCCAATCAGCTATGTAAATATGTGTGTCGCTTGGGAGATATCCTAGATTTACTCTGCGATCTGAAAGAGCTTCATTTTTTAATCTGTTATATCATAGTGCCGCTAGGATTTGAAACCTATTCACTGTCTGTTTGTCCTTCTTTCATATATCCACGATAGATTATTAACAGTGTTAACACTGGAACCATTGCCATCATTAGGTCATGTTAAGAGATTAGATATTTAACATTCAACAAAACCAATCTCCCCCTCCAAAAATTATCACTGCAATATAGACAATGTAGGCTATACAATTGAAGCATAAATGGCTCGCTGATTTTATATTTAGACAAAATCAAGTATTTGGCCTTGTGCTTGAAAGAACATTAAATCTGTGATATCTCACAAATGGAGTGTTTCTTATATGTTTGTGGAAGTTATCCATCACAACTATGTTTATCACATATATCAATAATATTAATGATATTTCAGTATGTGCCTCCTTTAAGTATCCATCTTGGTAAACCTAATGATCACAACACGACTTCTAATTGTCGAAGAGCTGTTGTAAAAGACAACGCTGGTACGACGAAATTTCATTACATTTATTCTGCATTCATTAACTGTCAGATACTTCAGTTAATGCCTCATGCTGGAAGAAATTTCCTGTCTTCTCCCAAGTAGCTAGTCCCACCTACGAAAGAAAATACATATAGACATTCTCAGTTTGGTCGATTGTACGGTGATAGAACAACAAATATTTGATTTTTTATTAAATCGATTTTGCTTTCCAAAATTGCGCCTTAACGTTTTCTTTTCTTTTCTGCTTTTCTTTTCTTTTTCTTTTTTCTTTTTCCGGGTTTGTTCTTTCTTTTGTTTTGCTTATCAAAGGCATAACCAGATAATATCGCCAATATTAGTGTCATCAAACATGTACATGCTTCACAGTTGTTCTACAAACGAATTTACGTTTACTTTCTCTTCCTAAAACACTCTTGTAGTTTTGTAAAAACTAAATAGGATTTACGATGGATTTTCCGTGTGAACGTATATTTTTTGGTAATTACAGTTTGCAATAAAGCAGCTGACTAAAGAAGCAGGGATCTGAAACTGTAAGACATTAGCTGACTTCTGACATCACACAAGACCATAAAATACTGTTATTCGATTGCATATCAAAATGGTATGACGTAACTTGAAGAAACTGAACATAGCATTCTATATATTTTTTTAATTGTGCTATGTTTAAATAAAGTCACGCGTCTACTATTTATAATTGAATTTGCCAAATCGAATATATTCACATTAGTTTTGTATATTTTGTAGCATCTTAAAAGTAGGGGTTTAAAGAAACTAGATTCCATCAATGTGTACTTTCGCTAGCTATATTCTCTTTGCCGAAACAGAAGTTCAAGATATCCGATACCAAACCACAGACAACCCTTCTCATGCCCGTCACTAGTAGCCACCATTGAGGTAACTTGCAAAGCTGAAGATTCCCGGAATACTTTCTGACGTCACACAAACTAGCAATGGTCTATATACATGAATTGCCCTAACCCTCACGTCATCCCTCCTGTTTTGGGGTTTGTGGTATCCGTGCATCAAGAAACGCTTTAGTTGTCACTGATCGGACTCTTGGACTACAAACTGGTAGGGCAGAACCTTCCGAGAACAAAGTATGCGTAACATTTTTTTTTCGAATCCAAACTTATTGAATAAGCATCTAGGCCACAAATGACTAACGGTGTCCTCGGTACCATTCAATTTTGTTGCCCCTCCCATGTTCTCATTTGTCCTTTACCCCTTTCCCTCACCTTATCCAAATTTGCATCTGGTGCCATATTGATTTCCGGTTCAGCCTAATTTTGCCCTGTGTATAAAAAGATAATATAATGAAAATCCGTTGAAGAAGAAAATAATACAACCGAACTTTTAAATACCGGACAGAACAGAGCTACGATACGAATGGGGTTGACTTTAGGCAGAAGTTTTAAGCATATTTCAAGAATAGTGTACATAATGTATCTCAAGCTATTCTGGTATCCCAGTTTGTCCTATTTCCAAATTGATAAGATGCTACTCCTCTTGAACACTCATTTATGGCAATATTGATGATGGCCTTGTCACTTCAGCCTTAATGCCAATGATAATCCATTGTTTTATCAATTATAATATCTCCACCAAAACATCGTTGAAATGTCACTTGAGCAAATTCCTTTGGATGACATTCAACGTCATTTGCCATTGACAGTAAAGGTCCTCTCCTCTCCCGAAACACATATTTTTTTTTTATGAAATCATATGTTACTGTATATTTATATTCCTCGATATCATAGTATTTCGACCGTACGTTAAGTAATGAAATAGAAATGAAAGTTGCGACAAGTCTACATAAGATCCCCGTAACTAATTGTAACCTACACAATTTGAAGCATTCGTGTACCTTGTGTTTAAGACCAAAGTTATTAGCAGATTAAACTCTTGTTAACTAAAATACAACCTTGTACTACGGAACTTGGTAATATTGTCATATATGGTAATATAGTAATATAACCGACCTACACTTTTGTTCATACCAGCCCTTAGCGTCACTCATAGTCACATTTCTCACGTTCACATGTTATTTCCATTGTTCATTCTGATACTGAAGAATTTTCCTACAAAATGTATCAGTTATTAAAGATTTCGCACATTTACTTACGAAATAAATATTTTACGATATTTGCGCCTGTTGTAGCAGTACCATACAAACACGATACGCCGTATGGTCAGACAAGTGTCGAAACAAATGTCCATTTAATCACGATAGTGACTACATACGCATGGTTGTTAAAGTGCTACGGACATCTAGCCAACTTGCCCCGTATTCAGTACATTTGTTGCATGTGATAATCTCACTCAATTTTTCGTTTGCAAGATATACACATTTGAGGTTTTGATCAATCTGGGGAAACTCATTAAATATGCGCAAACTATGACATGGAGTATTGCGTATTTTTTATTTAGCCTTTAATAAGATAACCCCTAATTACAACCCCACGTATATCATTTGATTAATGTGATGTTCATCTTTTCAAAGAAAACAATAACATATTTCAAAACAATGTCTTAGACCGCAAACCTGTGTTCAGGGTCCTTGAAACAAGGGTTGTGAAAACAAAGGGATAACATAACAGAAAACTCCCTATACTTTATCAATGTTCATAATTAGCTAGTGTTTATTCTTTAATATGACTATAATTGAGAAAGGCTTGTAAATGGTCAATCTTTGATGGATTTTGATGGGAGTTGCAGCTCTTTTCATCATGTCTAATGTCGAATAGTAAGGAAAATGTTGTTCATATGTGTCCGTATACCTTTAATGGCTGAGCAGCTACTTATTTGATATACAAACCCGTGATACGGATATTGGTATGGGATAGTTCAATTACTTTTGCAAGCAATGATCTCCCTTGTGAATTTACCTGAATAAATGTGATTCATATTCATTTGGAGCAATAGCAATTGTGCACAACCTGTCAGTCACTTGAGCTACGTTCCGAGACAATTTTTCGTTACAATGAAGTTACAATGAAGAAATAAAACATCAGCATACATCTTAACCTACAAGGAGACATCCAAATCTCGTCAAATATCCATTCTTTTCTGACACAGTTATCGAACAGTTTGTGATGATAATGTTTATACTTACAATGACTAGAACGGTATCTTTTCTGTGTGTTTTCTTCTTTCCTATCGGTGCTTTCTCCATTTTGGTGCTTCCCCCAGCAGTATCCTTAAAAAAAGAACAGTTGCCATCATCTTTATATAAATCCATGTGTGGTGTCATAAGACAAATGGCTCTTCAAGTTTAACATCGGAGTTAATTGAAAATACTCTATGCAGGGTGTCGTGAAAAGTTTGTTCTGTCATTTTCATGGCAAAACAAAGTAAACGGAAACCTCATCCATAGGAACAGATTTTACTTTGAAAAACTTTTAGAACAGAAATTCAATCGTCAATAAACCAATATACCAAGATGAATTCATTCTCGACTGACAACTCTCATGTACAAGATATGTAAGCATTGTGACCATTGGAAGTGACGAAGATTTTTGTGCAAATCAAAACGAACATTTATAGCGCATTGCAATGTTATGAGTCTGATAAGTCTCCTTAGTAATTTTATGAATATGATACTTACGTGTTTTGATATCTAATTCAGATTGCTTTTAAAGTCTTGTTGAATGCTCAGAGGGAAATTAAATATTTCTAATGATTGTCACGGTATACCTAGCACACATTTTAATATTCTAAACACACAATGGGTGTAGAAATGACTTAATTTAAACAAAAACATACCTATCAGACAACTCGCTATAATGCCCAATAAAGCAGCGAAGGGGAAAACAATAACAACGGCTTTTTGAACTGCATAAAATCCTTCGTTTTCCAGCTGCGTACGCGTCTCAGCCCGAATCTCACAAAGACCGTCTGCTATTTAAACAAAATACGCTTGGTTAGCAAAATATATGTGTTTGAGAAATTGTTCCGTTCTCTAGCAATAGACTAATTGTCATTATATCATTTGCCAATGATATATATGAAGGTTATTGAATTCATCTCTTTTAATGAAACACATTTGGATTGTTTCCCTTTAAGATATGTGTTTGCGATGATGGTGTGTCTTAAGAAATTTGCAACATATTAAAAGTTTGCCAAAGCGATATAAAAAATAAAGGGCAGCCCATATAAGAACTTATTATATCGACTTTCATGTTAAATTTCTATTGCTATTTCGTCGTCGCTTTAGTCATTCCTAAGTCTGAGAATTGCATATGATCGCTTGGTAGTGGTCAAGCTAAATATATATATCGAACTGTAACGTTGCGTCAGTCTATACCTGCCATGTAATAGAAATAAAACTGTTTTAAGTAAAATACATATAGTTACAATTTTCTGACTTCTCAAATTGAGATAAAAGCCTAGCAATTTAATGCGTAAAAGTTATTTCCAGAATTAAGTATAACATATTACTTTTAACCTTGACGCCTTAATTCATCATTTCATTTGGAATGTTGGTGGATTAAGGTAACAGAATATGCTGACGTGTACCTTTACGTATCTTTCCTTCGACAGTCGAGTATGGTACCAACAGCTTGTAAATGTAATACACATTGCGCTTTTAACAAATGTCTTACGTCCTTGTAATGAATTACGCTATCAAAAAGAAAACATTAAATGAATGGCATTGACTTATCACATTTGATTTAATGAATGACTAATCGACTGCATCGAGATGTTTTTTTTTATATTACCTGGAGAAATTATCACTTGTGTAGAAGCTTGAAAAAATTTCGTTGTATCAGCTGTGGCGCAAACTATTAAAAG